>JBBBDQ010001016.1:3080000-3107500 GCA_037127315.1 Ascarosepion bandense | reverse complement strand
CTTTTCTCGCACTTCCTGCCTGTGGAATTCCCTTCCATTTACTTGCTTCCCAGACAGCTACAATCTCCAAGAATTTAAATGTAAAGTTAATAGTCATCTCCTATCTCACTAACCTGCATCCCCTCTCATGCTTCTTTCTCCTTTCACTCCACTCTCATCAGTATTCCCATTCTTCTCTTACCCACTTCCTATAACCTGTCACTCTTTCTCATCACATTCTTCTTATGTAACCCCCTGCAAAACAGTGGCAGTAAAATGCCTTATTTAGGTCGATATGATTATAAAAAAAAGGGAGTTGCAATCTGGAGAGTTTGCTGTCAAGATGTAAGAAGTGACGTTGTTGCAGAAATTGTCTGACAGCCATGAATGGGTTCCCCTGCTTGTGTAGTATGGTGCAGAGTCTTGTTATCAGACATAGGGTCTTTCAGCAGCCACCCTCTTGACCTCCTCAAGACTCTTTGTGCAGATCTCTGTGTTGACTTTGAAGCCCTGTGGAAAAATAAATGGAGGTATAACATTGCCATCACTAGTGATTACTCCAAACACCTTTCGTAATCACCATTAGACTTATCCAACTCTTTCCAAATCTTCTACACTCTTCTCAGATCGACACCCAAACACTTTGGAATATTCGTATTGAAGCTTCCTGTCTAAATTCTAAGCAGTACAACATGCCGTTTCCAAAATTTCTGGTGAATTATGTCATGGTGCTTTTATTTGTGTGTGCGTTGGTATGTAATGGATATCGACTCGGAATGAGAAACTAGAAAGCCGAGTTCGAATCCAGACGAATTCGTTTAATTCACTTACACACAAATAACCTCAGGAAAGATATTAATCTGCCTTTTCTCTTACCATCTGTTGACTAAATAAATTGGGTTCTATATCCTTGGTTGGCAATCGGTCTACTGCAAAAAGTAATGGTAAACCACTGCGTGAAATTCTTCTGCTTACTCAGTCATGTCTCGAAAGAGACATGATCGCTCAAGCGTGTATCATGTATGGTAATTAACTAGCTGCTCTTTTTCTTATAAACGGTGCTAAACTGACCCTAATTTTTTTCTGTGCAGTCAAGAAAATAAAAAACAAACAACGCGCATGCGTGAAATTAGAAATATAAAATGACGACAATTTACCCATCGCACCCTGTAATTGAAAAATGTAATTGGACTTTATTTATATATATATATACATTCGAAAAAAAATAATAAAAAACAGAAATTATTTATGACGCAATTCTAATATTTTTTAAATAAGTTTTCTTCTTTGCATCGCTGAAGGTCCATTAATTCATGGTTTTATTTTGATGCTTTCTCGAAGACATTTTTACTCTCTTTTCTCCAGATGAATTTCTTTGGAATTTTCAAGGGATTTGAATCTTTGACGCTTTTCTTCCCTTCTTTCTTTCTTTTTTCTTTCTTTCTTTCTTTCCTTCCTTCCTTCTTTCTATCTTCTTTTTGCTTTCCTTGTTCTTTCTGTTTTTTCTTTCTTTCTTCCTATTTTCTTTCTTTCTTGCTTCTTTTCTTATCCGCTTTTCAGTTTCCTTGTTCTTTTTGTCTTTTTCCTTTCTTTCATTCTTTCTTTCTTTCTTTCATTCATTCATTCTTTCTTTCTTACACTTTTTACTTTCCTTGTTCTTTTTGTCTTTTCTTTCATTCTTTCATTCTTCCTTTTTTCTTTCATTCATTCTTTCTTTCTTACACTTTTTACTTTCTTTGTTCTTTTTGTCTTTTCTTTCATTCTTTCATTCTTTCTTTCTTTCATTCATTCTTTCTTTCTTTCTTTCTTACACTTTTTACTTTCCTTATTCTTTTTGTCGTTTTCTTTCATTCTTTCTTTCTTTCTTTCATTCATTCTTTCCTTCTTTCTTACACACTTTTTACTTCCTTGTTCTTTTCTTTGTTCTTTCTTGTTTCTTTCTGGGTTTTTTCTTTATTTCTTTTTTCCTTCTTTCTTTCTTACACACTTTTCACTTTTCGTTCGTTTTATTTCTTTCTTTATATCTTTTTCAGTTTTTTTTTAATCATATTTTTTTCTTTCCATCCCTGTAACTTTCTGCTAACCAGTAGCCATATTTCCTTGCTCAGGGGTGAAACGATCTTTTAAAAAACCACAACCTTTGTTTTTTTACTAAATCGACTTCTTTTCCTCGTTAACATTTTCTCTTTTTCTCCTTCAACCAATCCAATTTCGCCATTTCTTTAAATCTCAAAACACGTTAACAATTATAAAAAAAAACTATCAACATCGAAAAGATATTTAGGCAATTATACTGCTTAACTTCACGGAAAATTCCAATGAATGTCACAAAGGAAAAAAGCGAAAAAAGCCAACGTAAATGTTATGACCGAAGGACCATAGAAACATAACACGGACCCGGATATAAAATTGAATAGTATATTCTTGGGAATCGTAGTACAAAGATAAACGCGGACTGGATAGTACTTTCTCTCGGGGGCGTCCTGACTCATTCACTCAATCACTCTGTGGCTACTACTCAGTGACAGTATTTAGTCACCTCCCCACTTAAGGCAAAATGTGACACAGGGTCTTTTTAATGTTCGTCTTCCTGGCCATATAGCCCGGCCAAAAATATTTGTCTATCTTTCCCCAGTCGTGATTCTACCCTTCGGCGGAACCACGACTGGGTTAGTGCTCTCTGCCTTCGGGCAAAGAGCGCTCTCCGCCCGAAGAGCTGATAGTGTCAATAGTAGCAGTGGCAAATCTACTACTCAGTGACTCAGTTGGTAGCCATATTATAAAGGTGTTGACGAGTCCATTTGTTAGTAGATCCCCACAATAGTAATTTTATCTCGCACCCAAGAATTTAATTTCTTCTTTGCCGACCTCATGATGACGTTGACGAGTACATTCGCCGCCAATGTGCCGTTCCAGAACTATAACCTTCAAGATTCAGAAAAACTTGCTTCCGTCATTCATTCCCTCTAGCCGTTTTGCTTTACAAGAGTTGGTTGAAGGTAAAAGAAAATCAGAGTAGAAAGTGCCAAGAGCGTGATTTAAGATGGACCGGAACTTCTGAGGAAGTGACCTACACATTTCACAGCCTTACTCTGCGTCACGTATGGAATGAGGCGTGGAGGATCCAGTTATGACCCTACAGCGGACTCTAGCTGGATCTGTCAGAATTTCGAGTGCCGCCTTCTGTAGTATATCCATCATGCTTTGCCCTCTTTCTTAATTACGATTCCCACACTGCTCAACATCCCCGTTGCCAAAATCTCCTGATTTTCTTGTAAATATTATCTGACATATTCGGCGTCGGCTTTATTTCGGATCCAAGAATTTAATCTCTTTTTTGCTGATCGCTTTCTTTATAATGATGGCGTTCATGACTATATTCGCCGCCAACGTTCAGGTTCAGGACTATAAGATTACGGTTTCACTAAAACCCGTTCCGCCAGCCGTTCCTTATCGACGTTTGTCTTTGTAAGAATTAATTGAAGGTAAAAAAAAAAAAAATCAGAGAAGAAGAAAATTTTGATGTTGTGAATTTGTTTAAGGTTAACCTCAACTAGCTGTGAAGTGACTCACACACTTGATTTCACGACCTTCCAATCCGGCACATATCGAATGAGACGTTTAGAAACCTCTGTAACGGACTTCGGCAGACGCTGTTACAATATAGATAGATAGATAGATAGATAAGTACAGATTCTCAGGGTAAACCGATACCGAATTAAAAAAAAGAAAGAAAGAAAAAGAAAGAAAGAAAGAAAGAAAAAAGAAAGAAAGAAAGAAAAATATTTCAGGCATTAAGAGAAATAAAAGCTGAGATCTCGAAATAACCCTGCAAAGACGCGCGCGCGCGTAGCAATTCGTCGATTCCGATCGACGAGCGAAAGAAGTGGTTTATTATAAATACAATGCAGACGCATTGTTAATGAGTCTAGTGTAGTAAAGCATTGAAAATCAGATATAAAAGGCATTGTCAGTTTTCAAGAGTTAAAATCTGCATAAGTCATAGAATTGGCTCATTCCATCTATCGCATAAGTGCATTGCTAATGTATTTTATTGCAGAAATACATTGAAGAGGATTGTCAGTTTTCAAGACTTAAAGTGGGCATAAAGTATGAATCCGCCATTTTTTTTCTGAATATCGATAATGTATTTAAAAAACAAAAAGAAAGGCATTGTTGTTCTTCTTTATAGATCTTGTCCCTGCTTTCTTCATTATGGGTCCTAGAAATTTCAACTGGCTCCTCCTGATGTTTGCTTTCACGGAATTCTATACTCATCAATTTGACTATGAGAATCGTGAACTGGGTGTGATATTTTGCTAATGTCTCATGTTTCGACATACGTTAATAAGAAAAAAATATTCAAAAAGTCTCTCTGAACAAAATATCAAATAGATATGCTTGATATAAATTAGATAGGAATAGACTGAGATAGATTTGTAGATACGAATAGATAGATAGTCACAGACAGAGATTGACAGATAATTGATTTTCTAAGCGCCGCTTAGATGTGACACAAGGCTGAAAGAATGGGGTACCCAATGAGGATCGAACTCACTAATCAGTTGAAAAGAAAAGCTAGCAAACCATTACACCACGCGAAGGTGTCCAAGATAGATAGATAGATAGATAGATAGATAGATAGATAGATAGATAGATAGATAGATAGATAGATAGAACAGACCGAATTAGATAGATAGATAGATAGATAGATAGATAGATAGATAGATAGATATGAACTGACCGAATTAGATAGATAGATAGATAGATAGATAGATAGATAGATAGATAGATAGATATGAACAGACCGAATTAGATAGATAGATAGATAGATAGATAGATAGATAGATAGATAGATAGATAGATAGATAGATACATAGATACATAGATAGATAGATAGAAACTAAAGCTGAGATAGATAGATAGATAGATAGATAGATAGATAGATAGATATGAACAGACCGAATTAGATAGATAGATAGATAGATAGATAGATAGATAGATAGATATGAACTGACCGAATTAGATAGATAGATAGATAGATAGATAGATAGATAGATAGATAGATAGATAGATGATATGAACCGAATTGATTAGATAGATAGATAGATAGATAGATAGATAGATAGAATAGGATAGAATAGATAGATAGAATAGGCTGCAATAGATAGATAGATAGATAGATAGATAGATAGATAGATAGATAGATAGATAGATAGATAGACCAGAATTAGATAGATAGATAGATAGATAGATAGATATGAACAGGCTGCAATAGATAGATAGATAGATAGATAGATAGATAGATAGATAGATAGATATGAACAGACCGAATTAGATAGATAGATAGATAGATATGAACAGACCGAAATAGATAGATAGATAGACTGACAGATTGACAAATTTAAATAAAATATATCTGAAAAATAATTTTTATGCTTTACTAAATCAACTGAAAGTGTCATGGAAAGGAAATATTCAACTGTTTTGCAAAGATTTGATCCCCATTTGATTCCTGTTCTTCGTTGGTCTTCATAAATATTTTAATTTATTTTATTTCTCCATGCATTGAGTAAGTTTGTCAAGTGTTGTTTTCATGTGTCGTCTTGCCTTTAATCTCTCATGAGAGTATCAAATTTTTCATACACTCTTTCCTCAACATCTGTAGAAAACATTTAAAACAGTGCCCAATATAAAAATAGTGCAATGAGCATTTGTTATAAATTATACTTTAGAACATACTATATACAAACTACTACAAAATTGTACATAAAAACTTAGAAAATTACTTCATAAGGTTTTTAAATCTTTTGGTCTTAACGTAGTTATTAATTCTAATATAAAACAAGTTGACTTCACGAGATATAACGCTAGATTTAGTTTCTAATAATATCTAACCTCACATGAAAAATAATGCTGACCCAATTTATATGAACCCTAGCTGTGATCATCCACCATCCGTCATCAAACATATTCCATCATCTATTGAACGTCGCATTAACATACACTCCTTTAGCAAAGGAATTTTTGAAAAATATAAAACAATTTAGGATAAAATTCTTAGAGACAGCGGTTACCGATTTTCTGAGATCAATTTTGTGGAAAAATATAATGGCTCAAAAAAAAAAAAAAAAGAAACAGAAAAATCATGTTATAATCCTTCATTTATTAGTTAATTTTAAACTGAGACATCAGTCAGTTAAGTGCCATACGTGATACACACTTGGGCGATCATGTCTCGAAAGAGACATGACTGACTGGGCAGATTTTCTATTCTGCTCTTTAAACTATAGCTGAAGGGAGAAGAGACGTATTGTATTAATAAGTAGTAATTAGTGGGGGATCAATTTATTACTTAATAACAATAAAAAACTGATCCCCCACTTTTTGCCCAGTAGAACCTTTACTTATGTTTCCAACTATTATCTTAATTCAGTCAGTTAAGTGCCATACGTGATACACGCTTGGGCGATCATGTCTCGAAAGAGACATGACTAACTGGGTAGAAGATTATCCCACAGTAGGTTGCCATTGCTTTCTAAATTAATTGATAAAAATTTTCCCAAAAATAACCCTTTCGGTAAAATTTTTATACGCTAAAACTCAGCTTATACTAGTACAACACCAACACCAAGCTCAAGCTATACCAGAGCTGTGTTGTATCTACTGTCCTCTACGGATTTGAGTGCTGGTGAATGACTAAGGCGGATCTAGCCAAACTTTGATCCTTTCACTCCTCCATGCCTCCGACGAATACTGAGAATATTTTCACCAAAGAAAATCTCCAATGAAGACCTGTTGAAGAGATGCAAGCAAGAGAACATGGGTACCACCATTACAAGAAGACGGTGGAGATGGATTAGGCATGTGCTCCGGAAAGATCCACAGTCAATCACAAGAACAGCACTGCACTGGATCCCAGATGGCAAAAGAAAGATGGGAAGACCAAAAACGACGTGGAGAAGTACGGTGGAGAATGAGATAAAAACCGCGCAATTCTCTTGGGTTTCATTGACTAGTCTGGCCCAAGATAGGCAGAGGAGGAGAAGCTTTGTTGCTGCCCTACACACCATCTGGGTGTAACGGATGATGAAAAGCTCAGCTGTAGTTGCTCTAATAATTTAGAAAACTAAATTAAATTACATAACAATAAAATACTGAAATTATACAACAATAACAACAGTAAATCTACAGTAATTCATTTTAATTTGCCCCATAATAAAAACTTCTGTAATTGTAGAAACCTCAACCAATGCCCATTATCTAATAAGTTTTTAACTAAATCCCTGGTCTACATGTGCTCTATCTCATCTGTAGAAAATTCTATAGTTACTAAAGTTTATACTTGTAAAACAATTATTTTTTTAGAAAGCGTTTTTACAATCATCTCTCACGTTTACAAAAAGGATAAACAAAATATATCACTTTCTAAATGTAACCCTCCAATGGTCCGACCTAACAATTTCTCCGGCGGCCGTTCTCCACGCTGTGATGTTGCCGGGAGTTTGTTGAAAATGTCGGCCGGACAGCTGGGGGTACAAGATTGACTATAAGGAACGAACTTCCACAATTTGGATGAGTTGAAAAGGATGCTTTATTCGTTTAGAGTTAGCCTTTTCGGTTGGGGCAGGCGAATGTGACACACAGCTCTAACTCTAATTAATGGAGATCAACAAACCCAAACTGAACGAAACAAGACGAACGGAGATCCTTACTTCAAGCTCGCACCCGGCGGACTCCCCTTCACTTAACTCGTCTTAACTTTTTTGACTTCTATTTATTTAAATAAAAATCCGGAAATCCGGAAATGCTTTAGACCACAGGTGACAAACACCGGCGACTGTAAGTCTGAAATTTCAGTTATCTTTTTTTTTATCTTAATAAGGCTTCTGCCGGAAAAGGCTTAATGTGTGGTCAAGATACAGTAAAGGACAGCCTTTGACCGAGTCATCGAAAACCTACCCGCTGACCTTTATCACTGAGTCAAATATTTACCGGAGGACAATTTTCCTCATAAAAGAAAAAGCGTTTATTTATTTTTTTCCTCTTCTTTTTAACTTTTGCTAAATATGTTTTTAAACTATTTTCTATTCTAATCTATTTTCTATTTTAATCTATTATAATAAAATACATATATGTCTAGTTATTGTGTCACACTAAATATGTTTGGAAGTTAAAAGAAGAAAATGAAACACCTAAAGTTAAATAGAAAATCCTCAAACAAGCTAGAATATCATGTTTTCTTTGTCTACAAAAATCTGGAAATTATCAAATACATGGAGAGTGACATATTACTGAATCAGAAGCATGAAACTACAGTAAATTGTAAACATATTAAAGAATTAACCTTACAATCCTGATAGAATTATAGAATCCAAGGTTTGAAACTTCAGCAATTATAAACTTTTTACAGTATTAATCTTACTATCTTGATCATTTTCTTTCATAATATGATATTTTATCTTATGTTATTTTATCTTTACAAATTGTGATCTGTTTACTGTTTTAAATTTACATTTAATTTTAATTTTTAATTTCAACATTAATCTCTTAGCTGCTTTCATTGGCTTTTTTCTTTTCGCTTCTTTCTTTCTCTTTTGTTTTTCTCTTTGCTTTTTATTTATTCTGTGTTCTTCTCTTTCCTCTTTCTTTCCCCTTTTTTTAATTTCTCTTTTTGCTTTCTCATCTTTACCTCGGACAAAAACCTTTCCAAAAATAAAAGGAAGTGAGTTTTTATTCCAAAAATAAAAAGGAAGTGATTATATATATATATATATATATATATATATATATATATATATATATATATATAATCACTTCCTTTTTTATGCTCTCATTACGATTGAGCTCTCTGGAGAAGAAAATTTTAAAAACAGTTTCCACTTCGGCTATAATGCGTGACTCTATAGAAATGAATTGAGTTCTCTCGGTGACTGGCGTCTGTATACACTGCTTACATACAAGACGTTAAAATTTCCCTTCTGACCCCATGCCGATGGCTTAGGGAGTAGAGACTCCGACTGACACCAAATCGGTCGAGTTTCGCTCCCGGCCAGAAGCAAGTGGATATGTCGAGCCACACTGATGAGCTGTGATACAGCGAAACGGGCTTGTATGTGGATGACTAATATATATATATATATATATATATATATAAGTAATTCATCGTGTTCTTATTCGACATCAAAAGAATACAGAAAGCACTGGATGGCCGTTTCGTTACCTCTTCGTCACCTGGGCCTGTGGTACAGTTGGTATGATGTTTGCTTAATAACTAAATGTCTGGGTTCGATTCCTGGTATTGGATGCGCACTGCTGATGAGTCCCAAATATAGGACGAAACGGCCGTCCAGTGCATTCTGCATTCTGTTAAGGTCGAATAAGAACTCGATGAATTAATTAATTATTTCAAATCCTCCTACTCTTTCTGATATATATATATATATATATATATATATATATATATATATATATATATATATATAGTTTAGAACATGTACAAATTATTATCTACTACAAAGAGTACATTATTTTGTTTCGACACAGAAATGACAATGTCTCATCAGGTACCGTGGAAAGGAATGGAAAGTCTTTTTCTTATATTTGGCGAATTGTGTGTGAGATGTAGGTGGGGCGAGGGATAAGGTGATAAGTCTTTAAATTGTCCGTTAGAATTTTGAGTAAAAAAAGAGAATAGGTAGGAGAAAGAGTTGATTAATAGACGTGTCGAGAATTTTGTAGACAGATTTAACATTTGAAGATAAGGTATGGTCCTTTATAGTTTAATGGCTGGTTTTCTTCGGGTTTAATAAAAGGAGAAAATAAAAAAAATGTATATAGAGTGGGGAGGAGTAGGAGTAGATGCGATGAAGTGGGAATAGAAAATACTATTTTGTGAACCTATCTTTATTATTGAATTGTACGACAACAGAATATTTTTGTATTTAAACTTAAACTGTAATTTATAATAAATATTCACAGCTCTATATTATATATCGAGCACTGTTTTAGTGTTGCAATACCAGATGACCTCAGCAAGACTATCTTCATAGCACTATCTAAGAAACCAGGAGCAAACAAGTGCGAACTCCACAGAACCATCAGTTTAATGAGCCATATAACAAAACTGATCGTCCGAATCCTGATAAATAGAGCGAGAAGCAGAATCAGGCCAGAGATAGGACAAGAACAATGCAGGTTCGTCAAAGACACTGGAACAAGGAACGCCATATTTATGATTAGAATGCTATCTGAAAGGGCTATACAAATGAAGGACTTCTACTTATACCTGTGCTTTATTGATTATGCGAAGGCGTTTGACAAAATACGCCACAAAAAATTGATGGAGATGTTCAGCAGCCTTGACATATTTGGGAAAGACTTAAGAATAATCAAGAATCTTTAGTAGCAGCAAACCGCTTGTATACGGACAGGTAACGAATTCAGCAGATATACAAAGATAGCAAGGGGCGTAAGCCAAGGATGTATCTTTTCACCGGATATTTTCAACTTGTACAGCGATAATATTTTGAGAACCCTAGAAGTTATGCCTGGATTCGTCATCGGAGGCCACAATTTAAACAGCCTAAGGTACGCAGATAATACAGTGGTAACAGCAGACACCAAAAGGAATCTACAAGACCTCCGACAGAAGGTAGCTGAAGAGAGTGACAAGAAAGGACTAAAAATAAACTGCAAGAAAACCGAATGCATGGTCATCAGTAAAAATGGCAGTCCAATATGCCAAATACAGGTCGGGGATACCAGAATCAAGCAGGTACAAAAATATAAAAATACCTGGGAAGTCTTCTGTCATAAGACAGAAAGTGTGACTCAGATATCCGAAGGCGAATTGGCATGGCGAATGAAGCATTCCAGAAGTTGAGTAAAGTATTAAAAAAAAGGACAATTTCGTTAGCAACAAAGAAGAGAATACTGGATTGCTATGTGACGTAAGTTCTTCAATATGGCAGTGAATGTTGGACAATATCATCAAAGATAAAAGAAAAAACTTGAAGCAACTGAAATATGGTTCTACAGAAGGATGCTGCGAATATCATGGATTGAGCATGTGAGCAATGATGAGGTTTTGAAAATGATGGAAACGAAAACTGAGCATCAGGAAGAGACAGCTGAAGTTCCTGGGACATGCAATGAGGAAAGAGGGCTTGGAGAACCTGATACTAACAGACTGGATAAAGCTAAAAAGAAGCAGGGGAAAGCATCGGATAACATATTTGAAGGACCTAATCAGGTGGATGATGTAACGAGGGTTGCATGGTGTAACAGGAGAAAGCGTGCTAAGAGCCACCAGGGATAGGGAGATGTGGAAAGCCATGATCGCCTACGTCCTGAAAGGACAAGGCACATAGAAGAAGAAAACTGTTTTAAATTAATGTTTTGAACGTTGTCAATTTTTTCTTTGTTCCTTGTTCACTTGGATATATATATATATATATATATATATATATATATATATATATATATATATATATATATGATCTGTTACCGTCTTAACCACTCGACCATGAATAGCCTCTTGATCAGACGAGGTTTTTTATCATGCTTATATTACACAATTTTCGATTTACATGTTACGGAAATTAACGAATTTTAACGAAACTTGGTTATAAGCCACCGACAATTTGTAATGAATTATTTTGAACATTATTTTTACCGATACTCGTATTTAAGTAGATATTCTGTTTTTAATTAAACAGTATTTTTATATTTATATCTACCGGCCTGATTATTTACGATAAATTTTTATTACGAAAATGTGTGCTATCCAGCAGGATTCGAACCTGCGACCCCTATTACAAATTGTCGGTTGCTTATAACCAAGTTTCGTTAAAATTCGTTAATTTCCGAAACATGTTTACATTTGTTGACATTAAGATACATTTCAGAGCAGATATGTTTGTTTACGGTAAAATCGAAAATTGTGTTATATAAGCATGATAAAAAACCTCGTCTGATCAAGAGGCTATTCATGGTCGAGTGGTCAAGACGGTACCAGATCAAATGGTATGCTTCCCCTATGTAATAGGGGTCGCAGGTTCATATATATATATATATATAAAGAGAGAAAGCAAGAGAGTCTGCTTAAATATGTATACACAATTCAGGAAAGGAATATTTTTATAGATACTCTAATACAAAATTTATTCAGATATCACAAGATTAATACAGGTTACCTTTGAACTCTACAATCACAAAAGTAATCACTACAGTCAACAATTTTATCAAATTTGAAAAAACTACGAAAGGCAAGGATTTTTATTCTTTATTATTATTATTATTATTTTATATATATATATATATATATATATATATATATATATATATATATAGTGTTTGCCCCAAAATGGATACAAATTTTAGGAATAAAAATTTTGACTGTCGTAATGTTATCAAATTGCGATAACATTGTTTACGGCAGCGATTGCTTTTGCGATTGTAGAGTTCAAAGATAACTTGTATTAATCTTGTGATATCTGAATAAAATTTCTATTAAAATATCGCTAAGAAATTTTTTGGCGAGACTCTCTTTCTCTTTCACTATCTCTCTCACTTTCTGTTTCTGTCTCTCTCTCCCTCTCTCCCCCCTCTCTCTCTCTCTCTCTCTCGATATATATATATATATATACTCCCAATAGCCTAAATAATAAATATAATCTGTGCTTAGTAGAAGAAATTAGGATACTAAAATCAGTCAGTCAGTTAAGTGCATTACATGAAACACGCTTGGGCGATCATGTCTCAAAAGAGACATGACTGACTGGGCAGAAAATTATCCCGCACTAGTTCACCATTGCTTTCTGCAGTCGACTCGTTGCTAGCCAAGGCTACAGAACTTAATCTTTTCCGTTATTCAACCTATAACTGGAGGGAAGAGACAGATTAATACTTTTTCTAAGTGTATTTGCGTGTAAGTGAATGCAATGAATTCAAATGGAATTCGAACTCGGCTACCCGATTTCTCGTTCGGAGCCTATATCCACTGCACCACAATGCACATCCTATATTAAAATATCATAATCAAAATTTTAACCAACGTAATAAGTTAATTAGCAAGTGTCGTCATAGGAGTAGATTTAAACTCCCTAAAAAAAGGTTTAAACTATTCCATTCTTTCCAATTTTATTGTTATATTCTTAGCCTAATTTTTCTTGTACCATATATATTCTTATATATTTACATTTAGACAGATGATACCTTAACGTTTTTCCTACCGGCTACCCTGGCCTCTTGGGAAAGCTACTTTCCTCCATACCTATGTCTAGTTTGCTACTATTCAACCGCTCTAACTTCATAGCGTTTCTTAACCAGCCTTTACCTCTTCTTTTCTTTGCAAACTTTTATTTCTTCATTTCATATATATATATATATATATATATAATTCCAGGTGAACAGGACTCAAATTTTTTTTATTTTGAGTGCTCTAGCATTTATTTTATTATAAACAGTGCTCAATATAATGAGTGTTATAGAGCTTAATATAATTATATAGTTATGTATCACTTGTACATTGCGTCACGGAAATTTCTATGTTTCGAGATAGATTCTCATCATCAGGCAATGTTGATGTTAGTTGTGCAAATGATTTACATTTAAATGACAAAAACCTTTGGTTTGCTGTTTATGTATCTGGGTGTTTCTTATGGCTAATCAGAATGGACATATATACATACAAACTTCATTTTTAAACGAGTTATTACGCGACCTAGGTTTCTACCATGTGGTCTCTACAAGAGATTTGCAATTATCAAGTTATTGCAAATCGCTCGAAGGCACCACATGGTAGAGACCTAGGTCGCTTAATCATTCGTTTACTGTTATGGTCCCCAATTCTACTGTGGAATGGACTCTTCTTCTGTCATAAATGCTAAAGTGAATGTCTTCTGGGGAAGCAGCGTGTGGCAGTCGTGACGCAGAGTAACTGTACATCTCTTTTTCTTCCTGGCCCAAACAAGCCACAATAACTTGGCGACGAAGATTACCCACAACGGTAGCTCTTAATAAATTTAGCTATCTCTCTTAAAACCTGTCCCGCTACCCATTGGCTCAGACTCGCTATGCCTTCTCAAAGGGTACACAAAAAAAATAAGACACAACATGGTAGGAACAGTCAGACATATGCTAAAAAATAATATCAGCTCAAACCAAAAACAATTTCTATTGTTTTCATACTATTGTTCACCGAATACAAGGCCCAAGAGTTACTCAAAGTAGAGGGTTACTGAATAAGGTTGGTCGTGTAAGATGAAAAAGTGCATATTATGAGGATATTCAGGATTGATAAAGGTTGATCCTAGACTAAAAATAGCACTTAAGATTATAGGGATTGAGAAAGCATCATCTCTGGAGTCTTTTCCACAAAGTAACAGTTCTGGGGAAGAAGGTGAATACAACTTTCTCCTTACTTATGTGTTATGGTACCCTGTCTATAGGAATAGACTCCTTCTCTGTCAATAAATAATTACTGACGTGACTTTTGAGGACACAGCTGTGAGACAGTCAGGAGACAGTCGAGACTTACACTTCTATTTTGCTGACTACTAGCCCTCTTACTTGTATGTATGTTCTCGTTATTCCAATACACTGTTTGAACCTACCTTCTTGTTTCCGTGTCTTTCTTCCTGGCCCAAACAGGCCACAACAACTTGGCGACGAAGATTTCCCACAACGGTAGCTCTTAATGAATTTAGCTATCTCTCTTAAAACCTGTTCCACCACCCATTGGCTCAGACGTGCTAGGCCTTGTTTTAAACTGTTTCCCTCGCCTTTAATCTGTCTCGTGAGTATCAGATTTTCCAAATCCTCTCTCCTCATTATGTGCCCAATAAATTTCAAGTGTTTCTTCCAGATGTTAAGAATAATTTTCGCTTTTGTTTCTATTTTCTCTAAAATTTTGTTGTTGCTCACATGTTTGTTCCATGATATCCTCAGCATCCTCCTGTAGAACCACATTTATAGAAATGTTCTCGTTATTCCAATACACTGTTTGAACCTACCTTCTTGTTCCCGTGTCTTTCTTCCTGGCCCAAACAGGCCACAACAACTTGGCGACGAAGATTTCACCACAACATTTACAAATGAAGAATATTCAAAAGTTCTACAATATAATTGTATTGAACACTTTTTAATACAACTGTGTACTGGCCTAATTTTATTATGACCAAAAACTACGTAATGAAATAATCAATATATATACTAGCAGTATAGCCCGGCGTTGCTCGGGTGTAATGAAAGCTTTAAAACTAATCCATGGTCCTGGAGCTAACACACTTTGGACGTTGATACGAAAGACTAAAAAGCAATAGTTGTTTCCAGTTAAAGCGAAACCGTATACTGAAAGAAAAATGAATGGATGTAAGTCAAATTTTGATTTCCTGGTATCGATATCAAATAAGTTTTTTCGTCGTAAACTGAATTTTGAAGGCTAAATAAGTCCTCTGAGTAAATGGTATCATGGCTGAGACTAAGAACTACAATTATATCTACTTAGAGCCAAACCCGAAGCAAAAACTAAAATAAAAGGGATGAAAAAATACAGACACACAGGCAGATAAACAGACACACACACAAACATCTTACCTTTTATATATATATATATATATTATCGATTTTCTGCACTACTGTAAGAACTGCAGTCTTGAAACTTCTGAATATCGTTTCTTATGTCTTTGTCTATGAGTGCATCAAATTTGATTAAAATCGGTCCACTCCTTCAATAACCCGATTTTTTCGATTATCGATTTTCGATATTTATCGGGGGTACCTAGACACAAAACCTAGCTAAGAACACTCGCAGACGCTTATAGTACAACTGTATAAACTTTCAAGAAAATCCGTTCAGCCGTTTTGGAGTCTATAGGTAACGAACACACCACACACAGACACACGCACACAAAGTTCCATTTATAAATAAGTTTATATATATATATATATATATATACTACACTACACTAGTGGCCATAATTATTAGGCAACCTCAGTCTTTTAAAAGAAATTATGTATTCATACTATTGTTAGTATTTATTGCCAAATGAAAACAGAATGGTTCTTTTGTTATTATTACTTTGCAAAATTTTACAAGGTAAGGAAGCAAAGATGAACTCGTCCGAATCACCCTAAATTTTCTTCATTCTTTCCTTGATGAAACAGGTAATTATTAAATATTTATAAATTCATTTGATGCACATGTTATTGTGCAGTATTAACAAAAGAACCATTCTATTTTCATTTATAGTTATTCACTTGAAATACATCATTTTTTTTCAAATTGGGGTTGCCTAATAATTATGGCCGGTAGTGTATATATATGTGAGATAATGAAATGTGTGTGTGTGTGTGTGTGTGTGTTTTTATATCCAGAACAATAAATTTGCACCCTGACTTTAACAATATTTCACCATTGCCGACAGGTCTTCTGTGGAACACTCTTTAACAAAAGTGATGGGTTAAAATTGGAGTAGATAGACTAAACTATCGCCCGGTTCACACTCCACCCACGTCTATTAAACAGGTGAAGAGGCTCATCCCTTGTTTCCTGTTTAGGATGCGGTTTCCGGTTTTCTCTTTTCCAATCTTTTCACTCTTTTCTTTTTTATTTTTTCAATTGGAGTAGATCGACTAAACTATCGCCCGGTTCACACGCCACCCA
The DNA here is from genome assembly GCA_037127315.1 of Ascarosepion bandense. NCBI lineage: Eukaryota > Metazoa > Mollusca > Cephalopoda > Sepiida > Sepiidae > Ascarosepion > Ascarosepion bandense. The sequence goes on along the minus strand of JBBBDQ010001016.1, from coordinate 3,090,852 downwards.
CGTCTATTGAACCGGTGAAGAGGCTCATCCCTTGTTCCCTGTTTAGGATGTGGTTTCCGGTTTTCTCTTTTCCAATCTTCTTACCCTTACGTAGCCCCCTGCGCATGAGTGGCGTTATCGCCTTGCTTGGGGTGATATGATTAAAAAAAAAAAGACTCCAAATGAATTCGGCCAAATACAAAACAAATGAAACAATAAAAAAATAAATTCGAATTTTCTCAGTACCCCTGGTTCGCGCGCATGTGCAGTAGAACCAACAGAATAAATTTAGTCTGATGAAGTCCTGAAGGATGAAACACACCACAAGTTAACTTTTTCCATTTTGTCATTCAATTTTCCCAATGTGTATGTGTGTGTATGTGTGTGTGTGTGTGTGCTTTTATAATCATATCGCCACAAGCAGGGCATTTTACAGATTCTGTTTTGCTGGGGGTTACATAGGAGGAAAGTTATGAGAAAGAGTGACAGATTATAGGGCGTGTCATGAAGTGGGTAAGAGATGGATGACTGTGGCCATAAAGTGAGGGATTAGTTTATATATTGATTGTAATGTAGAACTAATCCCCCACTTTATATCCACATTATAATAGTATAGAATTTTTTTAAAATAATCATATCGCCCCAAGCAAGGCAGTTTACTGTCACTGTTTTGCAGGGCTTACATAGGAAGAAAGTTATGAGAAAGAGTGACAGGTTATAGGGGGTGTCAGGAAGTGGGTAAGAGAAGGATGAGAATACTGGTGAGAGTGGAGTGGACGGAGAAAGGAGCATGAGAGTGAGAGGATTCAGGTTAGTGAGATAGGAGGTGACTATTGACTTTACATTTGGATTCTTGAAGATTGTAGCTGTCTGGAAAGCATGTAAACGGAAGGAAATTCCACAGGCGGGAAGTGCGAGAAAAGAAGCTGATGGAGTAGAATTTGCATTTACATTTTTTAGTTTCACAGTAAAAGGGTGGGACCTAGTTGCTAATCTTGTAGCTCGAGTAAATTCATATAGTGGGGGTACCAGTGAACTAAGTTCCTCGGTGTAGAAGCCGTGAAAGTATTTGTAAAAGAGATACAGGGAAGCCACATTGCGTCGGTGATGAAGCGACTCTATCCGAGCTGCCAAGGCGGGATCGATCCCATTACAGATTCTCTGTTGGATTTTGTCAAGGACACCTAGGTGGATATCAGGAGCACCCGACCAGATATGGCAGCAGTATTCAATGCACGGGCGGATGGTAGATTTGTATATATACAGGATAGTTTCAAGCGGGAAAACTTTGGGTCGTACACAGAGGAATGTGTGTGTGTGTGTGTGTGTGTGTGTGTGTGTGTGTGTGTTATTTAGTTTTGATCATATCTATCTGTTCTGTTTGTAAGATGCATGCATACGTTTGACAATAAGTTAATGGTGACACATGTATCCAGCATTTTCTTTGTTCCTGGGCAATTCTTGTCACAGAAGCGACGCCAGTTTTTATTCTGTGCCAATTGTCTCCAAGATTCCCATCCAGACACGAACGGAAAGTAAAAGCAAAACAATCCACCGTATAAGCTAAACAGACAAATTTGAAGAATAAATGTATTTCTACGGCATTCTTGATCGCCTCTGCTCGCAACGACTCCTTGTTGCTAAAACCATTCACTTAACAGCGCCTGTCACCTTTTAACCCAACAATCAATACACGTTAGGCGCGTGTGTGAGATTATTAAATTTTCTGACGTAAGCAGTGAATTAATTAAAAAACAAATAAACAATTTGAGCTATTCTTTTTTTTTTCGGTCATATTCTTCTTCTTCTTCTTCTTCTTCTGCTTCTTCATCTTCTTCTTCATCTTCTTCTTCTTCTTCTTCTCATTCTTCTTTATCTTCTTCTTCTGCTTCTTCTTCTCTTTGTTCTTCTTCATCATCTTCTTCCTTTTCTTCTGCTTCTTCTTCTGCTGCTTCTCCTCATTTTTCATTATCTTCTTTTTCTTCTTCATCTTCTTTTTCTTCTGTTTCTTCTTCATCATCTATTTCTTCTTCTTCTGCTTCTTCTTCTCCTGCTTCTTCTCATTTTTCTTTATCTTTTACTTCTTTTTTTTCTTGTGTTTTTCTTCTTCTTCTGTTTGTTCTTCTTCATCATCTTCTTTGTTCTTTTTCTTTTTCTTCTTTTTTTTCTTCTTCTTCTTCTTCTATCGATTGTAGGCTTTTTTCTTATTTTTGAATTTTCTTGTTCTTGTTTTTTCATGATGTTTCTTTGTGAAGCTTTTTAGCCGTTTGTCCCTTTTCTCGTTCTTCTTCTTCTTCTTTTGCTTCTTCTTATTATTATTATTCTTCTTTTCTTCTTTTTTCCTATTCTTTTTGCATCGATCGTAGCCTTTTTTCTTTTTCTTGAATTTTTTTGCTTTTTTCATCATTTTTCTTTGCGAATCTTTTTCTTCGTCTTCACTTCTTCTCATAGCTTCTTCTTTTTCTTTTTTTTCTTTTTCTCTTTCGACTGATCGTAGCTTTTTCTTTTTTTTTTTGATTTTTTTGTTTTTGTCTTTCCATCATTTTTCTTTGTGATTTTTTCGTTTTTCCTTCTTCTTCTTTTCTTCTTCTTCTTCTTCTTCTTCTTTCATGCCTTTCCCCATTCCGTCTTCATTTTTACTATCATCGTAATCAAATTCATATGCATAACATACCCACTTGTCTCTCGAACCGAACACCACCCTTTCCACGTACACCCTATTGCTGTCATCGTTCTTCACCACTCACCTTCTTTTTTCTTCTTTCCAATTGTTCGTGCAACAAAATTTCATTTCTTTTTCACCATGACCAGAATTGCTCCTGCCCTCCGACATTGGTGATCATAAACACTAAATTTATCATCTCAACTAAACCATTATTACCACTTTCTGGAAAAAGCAAGACTTTTTTCTCCTAAACAACCACAGCCGATCTGGAATGAACTCATAACTTGTATATAGATACATCGTTCTGGGTATAACGATGAACTACATCTGGCAGCAAGGGTTCTGATTAGGAAATTCGATATTTTAAGACGAATAGAGTCACTGCTTAATTGCTGTGGCTTACAAGTTCATCCAGACTCGGGTTGGTAAATTTGTTACTCCCAAGCTATAAGCAAATAATGGCCCCTCTCAGAAAATCAACAGGTCATTATTATAAAAACATAACAAAGAATACATTTTTATAGCAAAATAACAATCATTCCAGTTGAATTCATTGCAGTCACTTACGCGCAAATACCTGCTTGTTGAGCTAATATTAATTTCTAACTACCCCAGCCGATGTCGGAGGAGTATGGTGTTTTAATTTAAGGTTTGCTATGGTGTTACTTTTGGAAAGGCTTAGGGTCGTATATATTTTGAAACACCGATTCACGTACGATCACCGAAGTTAAGCAACGTTGAACTTAGTCAGTACCTAGAGGAGTGACTGCTTGGAATATGTTCTGTGAACTTGCATGTGCGGTTCTTGCAATGAATAATGGTACGGAATTTTTAATCAAGGAACCGAGTTCCAATTCGCGTTGGGTTCGTTATATGCACTTACATTTGGGAAAGGTATAACCCCGACTCATCTCCCCCAGCTATGGGTTAATTAGTAAAGCTGTAAATAACCTGCGATAAGTTGATAAGCCATAGAAAACGAATCAATCAATCAAATACTGATTTGTCAAATACTTATCTTTTAGATTTATTTACATACTCTAGAATATAAAGGTAGAGAAACTACAGTGACAACAAAGTGAGGGCTCAGTTTATATGTTAGTTGTAATATAGAATTGGTCCCCCACTTTCTATACACATTATAATTTCTTGTCTATTGATAAGCCATATAAAATGAATGCATCAATCAATCAAATACTGATTAGCTACACACGCATGTCTTTTAGCTTTATCTACATCCTCTGGAATATAAATGTGTAGCAACTATAGTGAATACAAAGTGAGGGTTCAGTTTATATATTGATTGGAATAAAGAATTGATCCCCCATTTTATATACACATTATAATTTCTTGTTTTTAATCAAATTCTGATTAAGTATGAATCCACCACCCCTCCCCTGACATAGGTTAATTAGTAAAATTTTTATCAGTAAATCATTATGAGCTAACAAAACAATTCTTACAATCTATAATGGGTTGATAAGCCGTAAAAACGAATTAATCAATTCATGAAATACTGGTTTAGGTGGCCACGCATAAATTTTAGAATTATTTACATTCTCTGGAATATAAATTTATTGAAACTACAGTGACTACAAAGTGAGGGTTCATTTTATATATTCATTGTAATATAGAATTGATCCCCTACTTGATATACAAATTATAATTTCTTGATTGTTTATCAAATTCCCTCTCCAGGAGTTAATTAGTAGGGCTTGTATCAGTAAAACTTTATTATCTACCAAAATAATTCTTACAATCTGAAAATATTTTCTCGCTTTCCTACCAAAATAATTCTTACAATCTGAAAATATTTTCTAGCTTTCCTACCAAAATAATTCTTACAATCTGAAAATATTTTCTCGCTTTCCTACCAAAATAATTCTTACAATCTGAAAATATTTTCCCGTTTTAAATAACCTGCAATGGGTTGATAAGCCGTAAAAAACAAATCAATCAATTGCGAACCAGAACTATCATTACCGAAGCCAAATCTATCGACAAAGTCAAGGTCATTTACATCGCGAAAACCACAGGTCTCTCGTTCTCGTCTCCCGTTTTTATTTTTGACTAACAAAGGTTGCAACAAAACGCTAATCTTTACAAATTCCGATCGATAGTTTGCTACTATTATCAATCGTCAGAATACAATGAATCTATTGTTAGTGCATCGGACTGGAGGTTAAAAGGTCGACTGTTCGATTCGGTGGAGCCAATGAATAGCGACACTTGTGCAATTACCTTGACAATAGATATTGACTCTCTCCGTGTCTTACTCATGGCAAAGACCCGAGACTGAAAAACTGAAAAAAAAAAAGATATGTATATCGATTGTTAGATGCTTCATATTTAGCTTCTTACAGAAATGCTTTCAATTGTACAATGTTATTTATATGCGCAGTTTAATATCTATTTTAAAGACGTAGCTATTGTTAATGAAACAGGGATATCCGGCATTGTCCGGGATACATTTCAGTGTAAAATTCATATTTTAAAATATTGTCTTTGAAAGAAGTAAATAAAAACTTGAAATCGATTATTTACTTACACAAAAATATCTTTGTAATTGATTATGAGTAAGTATTTTTGTACTTACCACAAGCTTTTAGCATTCAGCAAGCCTAATGTAAGCTTTATATATATATATATATATATATATATATATATATATAAAGCTTACATTATTACATATATATATATATATATATATATATATATATATATATATAGTCATCCGCTGACAGATCTGTTTCGCTGTATCACAGATCATCAGTACGGTTAAACATCCGATTGCGTTTTACGCAGGATTGAAACCTGACCGAATTGTCGTCAGTTGGCGATTCTACCCCTGAGCTATGGGCGCTCGGTAGAAAGAGGCAGCCTTTTTAGCGTGTATATTATCATTATACACGCCCAATAGCTGAGAGTGTTCTAATTCATTGCTGAATGAACGATGCGTTTTTTACCCATATATATATATATATATATATATATATATATAAAGTACTGTGCAAAAGTATTAGGGCAAGAACTATTTTATCTTTCATGAGGCATATTGACAGAAAATAAACAATTTAATTAAAGTAATTTTATTTGATGTACTCAACAAATGCTTTAACAAGAAAAACTACTTGTTGCAAAATAAATTTAATATTTAGCATCATAGCCTTTTGCTTTGATCACAACCTTCATTCTGTCAGGCATTGACATCACAAGCTTCTTCAATGTATCGAATGGTATCTCCTGCCAAGCAGCTTGTATTTGTTCCAAAAGTGTGTCTTGCAAAGTAACATTAGATTTATCAATCAGAGTGCTCTAATTAATTAGTGAATGAACGATATATATATATATATATATATATATATATATATATATATATATATATATATATATTATGCTCTCATTACGATTGAGCTGTCTGGAGAAGAAAATTTTAAAAAAGAGTTTCCACTTCTGCTATATGCGTGACTCTTCAGAAATGAATTGAGTTCTTTCGGTGACTGGCGTGTGTATACACTGCTTATATACAACACGTTAAAATTTCCCTTCTCTGATTCCGTGCGTCGATGGCTTAGGGAGTAGCGACTCCGACTGACACCAAATCAGTCGAGATTCGATCCCGGCCAGAAGCAAGTGAATGTGTCTAACGACACTGATTGATCTGCGAAACAGGATTGTATGTGGATGACTAATACATATATTTTAAAATAAATAAATATTTTATATATATATATATATATATATATAAAACTCCGAAAATTACGTATGGCTATTTCAGCGAGGAAAAGCGTCACTTCTTCAGCGGCAAAATTCATTTATTATGCAAATACAGTACAAAATATATTTACCGGAAGTTTACTCAAAAAGAAAATCTTATCCAAAAGTTTACATAAAAAAAGAAAAGAGTAAAAACTGAAGAGAGGGGTGTTAAGAAAAGAGAGTAGATTATGTTGGAAGTTTGTCGTCTAGACATTGATACTAAGGGTAGGGAAGAAGGAGAAAAGAAAAGAGAGACGGCGAAAAGGATTCGAGACCCGATCACTGAAAATGATATTTTGATTATATCTATGTTAAGAAATCGAAAATTACAGGAAAGTAAATGGGGAAAGCGAAAACGGAAAGAAGTGAGAAAAAAGTAGAATTTAAAGTAATTTTATATATTAGTTTCTTTATTATCATGTTATTATTACTACTAATATGTTTTATATAATAATATAATAGTATTATTATTACGGTAAGAATTAATAAGAAAAACTAACAATTCAGTTTTCGAGCGAAATTTCAACCCCTAATTTTTAATGTCATGTATCAAAAAATAGACAACTAAAAATCGATATCAAAATTCACTGACTTCCTTCACTACTGCTTTTGTAAATCTAAATCAAGGTTGTCGCATCGTCTAGATATACTATAGAAGCTAATATTTAACATTGTTAAGTTAACCTTCTTTCCCCCTATTTTTTCTTCTCTTTTTCTTTTCCCTTTTTTATTCTTTCTTTTTGACTTGATTTTTTTTCGATAATTTTGACCCATTCACTGTTGCATGAATTGGTCTGAGGAGCGGTCGATAAGAGAGCCACGAAATTTATATTACCAATCGTTTTATAAAAACATTCAACTTATGTTCTTTATTATATATATATATATTAATTCAGATACTTTAATCCAAGCGAAAAAAGCAGGAAGGTAAATTCCAAAAACCCGATCCTAATTAATATTAAAAATTTTATTTTAATATTAAAAAATGATACAGGAAGAGAGCTCCATGTAATAAAATATTACAGAGCAAATATAAATTAAATTAATCCTTTTTTAATATATATATATATATATATATATATATATATATATATATATATAATTAAAAGTAAAACTCTTAAAATAACATGTGATGTATGACCATTTCATCAAGGAAAGACGACAAGCTTCTAACATAATCTACTCTCTTTTTTTAAACACACCTCCCATTATTTTTTCTTATTTTATCTTACATTTTTTTCTTTTTTGTAAATTTCTGGATATGAATTTCTTTTTGAGTAAATTTCCGGTAAATGAATTTTGTGCTGTATTTGCATAATAAATGAATTTTGCCGCTGAAGAAGTGAAGCTTTTCCTCGCTGAACTGACCATACGGCTTATGCAATTTTCGGAGTTTTAATAATATTTAGAGACCTCTACCAAGATCAAGTTTAATATTAATGAGATTAATATTAATAGGATCTATTTTGGGATTTTACCTACATGCCATTTTCGTTTTTCATTTATATATATATATATATATATATATATATATATATATATCGAATTCGATCAATGGAAACCCGTTTCATTGAAACTAGATTTGATTACGTGTTTCACCTTTCTAGACGTCATCAGATCCCAAAACAACAAAAAAGAAATGTGTTTGTTTTTGTGTGCATGCTAAAATAATAAAGTATTAGTACTTCTACGTGCATCTTCTTTTTCTATGTGACATTCAGGACGTAGGCGATCATGGCTTTCCACGCCTCCCTATCACTGGTGGCTCTTTGCAGGCTTTCACCTTTAACACCATGCAACCCCCGTTCTGTAACCCACCTGCTCAAATATGTTATCCGCTGCTTTCCTCTGTCTCTTTTATCCTCTACATGGCCTGTTAGTATCAGGTTCTCCAAGCTCTCCTCCTTCATTGCATGCCCCAGGAACTTAAGTTGTCTCTTCCTGGTGCTTAACTGTATACTTTAGTCTAAATGGCTAATTAAAATGTGGGTTTCTCATTTAAAATATTCAGTGGAGCAATAGGTGTTTTTTTTTTCTTAAAAATGTTGATTTATTCGATGAAAAACCTGAAGCATACTCTACATTCGACGTCCCTCGTTTAGGTTTTCCCAGGAGTAAATCAACATTTTTACAAAATATATTGATCAGTAATAGTTGTTCTATGCAGTAAAACGGTCTTTTTATAGATATTGGATTCCAGTGAACAAATTTATCTTACAGGGGTGGGTGGTAGACGAATTTACTAAGCCTACCAAACATCGAGGGTCCCAGAAGTTTCTAAGAGTTCCAGTTCGTCTGAATACAGAATTCTAAAGAAATCCGTTTATTAATCAAAATATATCTCTTTCAATTCATCTCTTTCGTTCTTTTTATATTAACGGGAGTAAAAGGTTAAAATAAATTCAAATACTAAAAGTAATTAATCAATAAAATTTATTGTTTACCTATTGATTCTGATATGGACTTTTTTGCGTGGTCTTCACTGATAGATTATTAGACTGTAGGCTGTGAGATAGTAAGGGTGAAAATGTATTTATGGAAGACGAAATATGGCCTGAAGTAATTTATATTACTTTTGGCTTCTGCTCCAATGAACTTAGCTCACTGGTACCTCCTATATACGAATTTCCTCGAGCTACAAGATTAGCAACTAGGTCCCACCCTTTTACTGTGAAACCAATAAATTGTAAACGCAAATTCTACTCCATCAGCTTCTTTTCTCGCACTTCCCCCTTGTGGAATTCTCTTCCGCATACTTGCTTTCCTGACAGTTAAAACCTCCAAGAATTTAAATGTAAAGTCAATAGTCAACTCCTGTCTCACTAGCTTACATCCTTTCTCTCATGCTTTTCTACATCCACCCCACTCTCATCAGTACTCTCTTCCATCTCCTACTCTCTTCCTGACACCCCCTGCCACCTCTCACTCTTCATAACATTCCTCCTCATCCACCCCACTCTCATCAGTACTCTCTTCCCGCTCCTACTCTCTCCCTGACACCCCCTTCAACCTCTACTCCTCATAAAATTCCTCCTCGTCCACCCCACTCTCATCAGTACTCTCTTCCCTCTCCTACTCTCTTCCTGACACCCCCTGCAACCTCTCACTCCTCATAACATTCCTCCTCGTCCACCCCACTCTCATCAGTAATCTCTTCCCTCTCCTACTCTCTTCCTGACACCCCCTGCAACCTCTTACTCCTCATAACATTTCTCCTCATCCACCCCACTCTCATCAGTAATCGCTTCCCTCTCCTACATTCTTCCTGACACCCCCTGCAACCTCTCACTCCTCAACATTCCTCCTATGTAACCCCCTGCACAACAGTGGCATTCAAATGCCTTTCTTGGGGTGATATGATTATAAAAATAAAAACAAAATTCTATATTATGTGGATATAAAGTGGGGGATCAATTCTACATTACAATCAATATATAAACTGATCTCTCACTTTATGGTCACAATCCTTCTCTCATCAATTCCTGACACCCCCTGCAAGTTCTCACTCCTCATAAGATTCCTCTTATGTAAACACCTGCACAACAGTAGCAGTAAAATGCCTTGCTTGGGGAGACACGGTTACAAAAAAAAAAAAAAAATTTGCTGTCGAATATCTTTCTCGTTGTGTTTTATCAGCTTTTAACCTTAGATATCTTAAGTTGTTTTATTTCTTAGATCTGAAAAACAAAAATATATAACAAAGAAAAAAAAGGAAAAATAAGGAATTAAAAATAAGAAAAAAATTACTGGATGAAACAAAAAACTTATCATAATCATTTCTCTTATAATACAGACCGTTATATATATATATATATATATATATATATCAGCATGCAGTGTGGGTAGAGAAGAATCCAAAGGAGTATCCTGTACATACAGTGGTAGGATAACTCTCTAAGAGAGCTCTAAACATATATGCATATAAATACATATAGAGCAAATATAAGAAAAATTAAGGCAGACACGTTATTTCATGGTGAATCGGAAGTAAGGGCCTATTTCAGGTGAATCATCGTCAGCTTCCGTCTTTATTTTACAAAGGATTTTACATTTGTAAAATAAAAACGGAAGCTGATGATGGTTCGCCTGAAATATGCCCAAACTTCCGATTCACCGTGTCTGACTTAATTTTTCTTATATATATATATATATATATATATATATATTCGCAGACAGATCTGTTTCGCTGTATCCCAGTTCATCAGTACGGTTAGACATCCGATTTCTTTTTGCCAGGATTGAAACCCGACCGAATTGTCGTCAATTGGCGATCCTACCTCTGAGCTATGGGTGCTCGGTCGAAGAAGGCAGACTTTTAGCGTGTTATGTACAATGTACACACGCCAGTAGCTGAGAGTGTTCTAATACATTACTGAATGAACGATGCGATATATATATATATATATATATATATAACCCTCCTGTCACACTCATGGAGAGTGAAACAAC
>JBBBDQ010001016.1:3035000-3075000 GCA_037127315.1 Ascarosepion bandense | reverse complement strand
TTAAATTTTAAATTTTAATTTCAAATTTTTTTATCCACATTTAATCGTAGAATATTTAAATTTTTAATCTTGTTATTAAAAAGCAGTAACTTAACTTTATAAGATTCAATTCCTGTGAACATCGAGTGAACTTAAATTCAAATCTGTTAAATTGTCAGTTTGAAATATGCACCTGATGATTGCATAATGCATGGAACTCTGGGTCGTGTCATAGACGTATGATAATAAGTATATTTATTAATATATATATATATTCTCTCCTCTCACACTCAGCAGCGGGGGGTAGCAACTAATACTCCTCTCAAATATTTTGCCGGCAAGGTTACTCTTGTAGCAATAATATTAGCAAGTATTAACAATACAAAATGGATTAAAAAACTTCTAAAAAAAATAATACAAAAAAAATAACGGTATTTGTTATTAAAATAAACGTAATTATTCACTAAATCTTGGATGAATAATGTATAGGAGGATAAATTCTCCAGCCTTCCTATTGTTATGTAATATCTAAACTTATTTATAAATGGGACTTTGTGTGTGTGTGTGTGTGTGTGTGTGTGTGTGTGTGTGTGTGTGTGTGTGTCCGTTACCTATAGACTCCGAAACGGCTCAACCCATTTTCTTAAAAAGTTACACAGTTGTACTATAAGCGTCTGCGAGTGTTCTTAGCTAGGTTTTGTGTCGAGGTACCTCCGATAAATATCGAAAATCGAAAATCGATAATCGAAAAAATCGGGTTATAGAAGGAGTGATCAGATTTTAATCAAATTTGATACACTCATAGACAAAGACATAAGAAACGATATTCAGAAGTTTCAAGGTTGCAATTCTTACAATAGTGCAGAAAATCGATTATATATATATATAAAAAAGGCAAGATGTTTGTATTTGTGTCTGTTTATCTGTATGTCCTTAATACAAATCCACAATTTTTATCCGATTCTCACCAAACTTCACACAAATATTCTTTAGGCTGAGTCTGAGCTCCAGGACCATGGATTAGTTTTTAAGCTTTCATTACACCCGAGCAACGCCGGGCTATACTGCTAGTTTGGGATAAATTGCTGTCGTAATTCTGTTCTACGTTTTGCTATCCTCCTCGATGCTAGTATATAGCACTTGGTGCGGAACGAACTAACTACTCAGTAGTAAAAGTCTAACCAAACTATCTAGATTTTTAGTTTACTTAGTTTGGCATAGGGTGACAAGTATTGAGCACCTTAATGAGGATCGAATCACTGCTTCGTCGTAACTGTTAATTAAAATGACACGATAACCATTCTCCCATGTAGTCAAACCTATAAATCTAGAATATAAATGTATAGAATGTACCATGGTCACAAAGTGAAGGATCAGTTTATATTGTGATTATAATATAGAATTGATCCCCCACTTTATATCCACGTTATAATTTATTTGTCTATCAAATTCTGATTAGGTATGAATCCACCTCTTCACAATACTGATTAGCTATTTATCATTATTCTTCCTTTAGGACGTAGGCGATCATGGCCCTCCACATACCCCAATCCCTTGTGGCACTTAACACCCTTTCTCTTGTTACCCTCCCAAACCCTGCTCTGCCATCCTCAAGCCTCAAGCCTATATATCTAGAATATAAATATATAGAAACTGGCATGGCCAAAAAGTGAGGGATTAGTTTATATAGTGATTATATAACAGAATTGATCCCCGACTTTATCATCCACATTATTATTTCTAATTTGTTTATCAAATCCTGATTGGTTATGAATTCATCTCTTCTCAATACTGATTAGTTATTTATCACTATTCTTCTCCATGCCGTGTTCCTTTAGGACGTAGGCGATCATGGCCCTCCACATACCCCAATCCCTTGTGGCACTTAACAACCTTTCTCTTGTTACCCTCCCAAACCCTGCTCTGCCATCCTCCATTCTCAAGCCTATATATCTAGAATATAAATATATAGAAACTACCATGGCCACAAATGAAGGATCAATTTATATATTGATTATAAGATAGAATTGATCCCCCACTTTATATCCACGTTATAATTTATTTGTTTATCAAATTCTGATTAGGTATGAATCCACCTCTTCTCAATACTGATTTGTTATTTATCACTATTCTTCTCCATGCCGTGTTCCTTTAGGACGTAGGCGATCATGGCCTTCTACATCCTCCTATCCTTTGTGGTTTCTTAACACCCTTTCTTTTGTTACCTCTTCCCAACCCTTCTCTGCCATCCATTTGCTCAAGCCCATGAATCTAGAATAAGTTTATTGAGCTTTATATTTTGAAATTATATAATTTACTTTTATATCCTTATTTTATTTTATTTTACTTTTTTTTTTTTTGATAAAATGTCCTATGGAGCTTTAAAATAAAGAAGTTTTTTTCACAACATGTCCATAAAATTCGTGTGCAATTTATAACTTTATTTGTATTTGCGATACACACGGACTTTATGGACACCTGGTATATTTATGTGCGTTGTGGTGCATTGGATATCGGCTCGGAACGAGAAATCGGGGAGCCGAGTTCGAATTCCAGTTGAATTCAGTGCATTCACTTACGCGCAAATACCCTTGGGAAAGGTATTAATCCATTTCTTCCCTCAAGTTATGGGTTAAATAACAGGACAGATTGGGTTCTATAGCCTTGGTTGGCAACCAGTCTACCGTTGCATTCACTTACGCACGTACAAATTACTTTCTTGTCGTTTTACTCACTTCTCCTCGCTTTTCATTCTCTTAGCACCTTGAGAAAGGTATTAATCCGTCTCTTCCCTCTAGTTATGGGTTAAATAAAACCTTGGCTGGCAACCAGTCTACCACAGAAAGCAATGGCAACCTACTGCGGGATAATCTTCTGCCTAGTCTGTCATGCATCTTTCGAGACATGATCGCCTAAGCGTGTTTCACGTATGGCACTTAACTGACTGGCTGTATATCTATTATGATATACCGTTATTAATCCATTTTAATACAACGAGGAGGTGCAGATAAGTAAACGAATCTTCAGTGTTAACGTATGTTATTACAATAAACTTATCCAACAGTGACGGTAAATATTCAAAAAAGCAGATTTATGAAGTGAGTTTGAGGGTGGCTTCGCCGGTTTGAATGGAGCTTCGTAGAAGGTTACTTCTGTATTGTGTGCAAACTCTAAAATCATACACGTGTCCCCTGCAGTTGCAACCTATTTATTACTTACTCCCATTCATAATTCATGTGATTGCTTTTCGGTAGCTATAAATGGTGGGTGATTGAATATCAGGAAATTTCTATCGATCCTGAAATACAAGATGATTCTCTTTTACAGCGCCTGTCGTTTTTACGACACCTTCAATAGAGCTGAATTATTTATAGATGTGAATCGATATTTTACAAGTAGTGATTGTGGGACTGAAATCAAACCAGTAAAATTCCTGTCTCCTTTTATTAAAAGAAAATTAACAAAAAAAAAAAAAATTAAAATAAAAGAAAAAAATTAACACAATTTACATTTTCTGAAATATCTCTTTCAAATTGTATTTAAACAAAATTTTAAAACAGTATTTAATGACCAGATTAAAATTTAATTACAAATGTGATTTAATTGGAGTTCGTTAGACTAAACTATCGCCCAGTTCACACTCCACCCACATCTATTGAACAGGTGAAGATACTCATCCCTTGTTTCCTGTTTAGGATGCGGTTTCCGGTTTTCTCTTTTCCAATCTTCTCACTTTTTTTTTCAATTGGAGTAGATAGACTAAACTATCGCCCGGTTCACACTCCACCCACGTCTATTGAACCGGTGAAGAGGCTCATCCCTTGTTTCCTGTTTAGGTTGTGGTTTCCGGTTTTTCTCTTTTCCAATCTTTTTACTCTCTTTTTTTTTTTTTCAATTGGAGTAGATAGACTAAACTATCGCCCGGTTCACACTCCACCCACATCTATTGAACAGGTGAAGATACTTCTCCCTTGTTTCCTGTTTAGGATGCAGTTTCCGGTTTTCTCTTTTCCAATCTTCTCACTTTTTTTTTCAATTGGAGTAGATAGACTAAACTATCGCCCGGTTCACACTCCACCCACATCTATTAAACAGGTGTAGAGGCTCATCCCTTGTTTCCTGTTTAGGATGTGGTTTCCAGCTTTCTCTTTCCAATCTTTTCACTCCTATGTAGCCCCCTGCACATCAGTGGCATTACCGCCTTGCTCGAGTTGATATGATTAAAAAAAAAAATATATATATGTATATATATATATATATATATATATATAATTGATAAATTTTCATATATTACTGTTTTCTTTTTCGTTATTTTCATTCTTGCTGCACGTTTGTTACCTAATATGGCGCAAAATGGCGGCCTTGAACTACATGTCAGCTTCCACGTCAAAATTTGGCAGATTTGCACTAAACGTTGAACATTTATATCACATGTATATTATTTTTTTTATGCCACAAAGACACGAACTCGTACAAGATTTCTATCAACTGCCATTTCACAAAAAGGTGGATTTGTACTATGGATCAACTGCTTTACTATATGAATATCATTCATCATAACAGAAAGTTTGGGACTCTTACTTCACTTATATTACCTGTTATGTCACAAAAAAAGAGAATTACCTGCTCTGTCTAAGAGAATTTGTAACCTTAATCGGTTGGGCCATATCTTTGTCCTCTCTGTTCAACTTTTATTCCCATGAAGAAGTTTAGACATTATGATGAAGTTCAGTCCTCTTTGTCTCTCGCATCTTCTTCTTCTTCTTCTTCTTCTTCTTCTTCTTCTTCTTCCATGCCCTCCCCTTCCTTTTCTATGTGCTGTGTCCCTTCGGAATGTTACCCATCAAAACTCACCTCAAATTCCTTTCTTTTGTAGCCGTTATTAATTTCATGTCTTTTCCCAGTTCTCTTAAACCCTGGTATGCCAAAATATGCACATGCTCGCTAAGTAGCTTATGCTTTATGCGTAACATATTTTCTAAGCCCTCATTATTTTGACTTGAAATTTCAACTGTCTCTTCTTGATGTAAGATATATATGTCCTTTTAGTTTTCATTTTCTCGAAGACTTAGCCGTTCCTCACATGTCCACGCCATGGTATCCTCAGCATCCTTCCTTCTGTAGAACCACATCTGCTTGAAGTCTCTTCTTCACCTTTCAGAAGATTGTCCAGCATTCACTGCCATATAGGAAAATGAATATTACATAACACTTAAACACACTTTTCTTTGTTTCTAATGAAATTTTCCTGTTTTTTTGCTTAACTTTTGGAAGATATCATTGGTTATCCTAAATGCGCCTTCATATTTCAGTTCGGAACTTTCTGTCCTCTTTTAAAACACTTTCCAGTTATTTAAATTGTTTTAACGTTGGGCTGTCTTTTCATAATCGACGGTTAGTCCTTTCGGCAGATCTGAAGGAGACTATCACCACCCTTAAATTTGGTGTTTTTCTTTTTTTGTTTTTTTAATTTATTTCAGTGCAATCTTATCAAATTACACTCTAAACTTTCCGATTGACAAAAGAAATTCGGAAAAATTTCAATACTTCAACAATTTTATGAGGGTTCAGTTTTTCATACAACGTTATAGTAAATCGATCCTCCATTTTTTTACCACTCGCCGGTACGACATTACCACCATCTGTAAATTCTTTTTACTTTATTCAGTTAATCATATCGATTAAACCCTAAAATTTCCGATCGACAAAAAAAATTTTTTTAAATTTCAACAATTTTAGGTGTGGGGGTGGCTCATTTTTTCATACAACCTTATCGTAAATCGATCCTGTGCAATTAACTTTTTTGCTTGCGCATATTCAACAACTGAATCCTTTGCGAAATTTTTTTAATAAAGCCATTCTTGGGGTTTCCGGGGAAGATGCCATCGTAAGAGCTAAAAAGAACTTGAAAAAGACAAAAACAACAGCAACAACTCGTCCCAAAACAACCAAAACAAAGCGACCCCAACGCGAGTGCTTCCAAAATGGAGGATCGATTTACTATAACGTTGTATGAGAAAATGAGTCCCCCTCCTAAAATTGTTTAAATATTGAATTTTTTTAAATGTGTGTTTTTTTTTTTTTGTGATAATCGAAAATTTTATGTAATAACCGATAAGACTGCACTGAAAAAAAATCAAAAAGAAAAGCACTAAATTTAATGGTGGTGTTAGTCTCCTTCCGATCCGCTGTCCTTTCTTCTCTCTTTCTCTCGTAAACCTTACAACATGCTGATGTGCTCAAGAATGTTTTTTTTGTTGTACTTTTTTGATTTTGGTATCCCCAATTTGTAATTTGCATGTTGGGCTGTCCCTTTTGCTAACAACCGAGTCTTCTATCTTCTTTCAACTGATGCTTAGTCCTTTCCTCTCACTTTCTATCTCTACTTTCTGCAAGAGTTCTTAACACTGTGTAATAATTATATCTTGTGTTGTTGAGTTTGTGACCGCTATTAATGATTCCTGCTAGGGCTTCTGATTCTCTCAGAATCGACTAACTGTATAGGTTCAAGAAGTTTAATAAAAACAATAATTTACTTAGTTTCAAGAAGGCAACTTTCGCTATACACATGCAGTTTCGGATTTGCATTTCAATTTCCATTGATTGCATTGCTTCTACAAAGTTGACTGGGAATCAAGAAGCCGGAAGAGAGTTCCACAAGCGAGAGAAGAAACTGTTAGCATAGGACTTATAATAAAATGAGAAGAAAACTTAACTAAGGAGAGAGAACAATAAAAGGACAAGAATTAAGAAGACAGAAGATAACGATTGACATTGTATTTAAGTTTCTGAAGATCAAAATTGACTGGGAATCAAGAAGCCGGAAGAGAGTTCCACAAGCGAGAGAAGAAACTGTTAGCATAGGACTTATAATAAAATGAGAAAAAAACTTAACTAAGGAGAGAGAACAATAAAAGGACAAGAATTAAGAAGACAGAAGGTAACGATTGACATTGTATTTAAGTTTCTGAAGATCAAAATTGACTGGGAATCAAGAAGCCGGAAGAGAGTTCTACAAGCGAGAGAAGAAACTGTTAGCATAGGACTTATAATAATAAGAAGAAGAAAGTGACTCTCTTTCCCTGTATCTAACATGTGAGTATCAGATTCTCCAATCCCTCCTTCCTGATTAAATGAACTTTAGCTATCTTTCCCTGATGTTTTGTATTAGTTTCCTCATTTTCATGATTTCCAAAACCTCATTATTTGCTCACATGCTCTGTCCATGATATCCACAGCATCCTTCTGTAGAACCACATTTCAGTTGCTCCAGGTTTTTCATTTGTCTTTGATTAGATTGTTCAGCATTCACTGACATACTGAAGGACAGACAGCACGTAGCAATCTAATACTCTCTTCTTTGTTTCTAGCAAAATTTGTTTGTGTCTGATTACTCTAGTTAGTTTCAGGAATTAATCAAGACAGTGAAATATCCGTAAAAATATCCATCATTATCGCATCGGTAAATATTTGAGCTTAGCAACTTTAACAAAAATATTGCAATAACAATCATAAATATGAATACTGGTCTTTTTTTTTTTATAAGAAGTGGCTAAAAAAAGCGGCTAACGACTACATTAAATCAACAGTTAAATCTACTGCTAGGAAGGTTGGGTCACAGTGTCGGGCCAGGTAGTTTTTCTCATTTGAAACCATCTTGCATATATACAGCTCTACCGTCCGCCCATGCATTGAATACGACTGTCATATATGGCCGAGTGCCCCTGCTATTCATTTCGAAGTTCTCAACAGATTCCAAAGGAGATTCTGCAATGTAATCGTTTCGGAGCTGGCACATCATCTCCAGTCATTTTCTCACCGACATAATGTGGCTGATTGTTATGGTGAAACACACCTATTCTATAGTGAATAGACTCTCCCACCTAATTTTAGTAGAAGTAGTAATAAGAACGAGGGTCGGTCGATGTTTGGCGATAGTAGTCGACAGTTAGTCGAATACGAAAGTAGTCAGCGACCTGGCAAGATTACACTGCGTATTACATATTATTTCAAGTCCCTAACGTTTTGTACGTCGAACCTATTAGGACCGACTTTAGAACAAATACTAGTCTCCACGGCGAAAATAACTCCACAACACTTATTTCTGCCTCTTCTACAAATACTTTCACGGATTCTACTCCGATGAGCTTAGCCCCCTGGTGACCCCTCTGCATGAATTTAGTCGTGCTACTAGACTGGTAACAAGGTCCCACCCTTTTACCATCAAAACAATGATAAATATGAGTTCTGGTCGTTCTTTTATGAAGTGGGTAAAAAAAAGTGGGTAACGACTTCATTAAATCAACAGTTAAATTTATTGCTAGGAAGGTCGGGTCACTGTGTCGGACCAGAAAGTTTTGCAGGTTTAAATCTATCTTGCACATATACAAATCCATTATCCGTCCGTGCATTGAATACTGTTGTCATATCTGTCCCTGCTATTCATCTGGAGGTTGTCGACAAAATCAAAAAGAGAATCTGCAATATAATCAGTCCCAACCTGGCATCTCAACGAGATGTGACTTCTCTCTGTCTCTTCTAGAAATATTTTCACGGCCTCTGCTCTGACGAGCTCCATGGTGTCCCCTCTACGCAAAATTATTTGCGGTAATAAACTGGCAAAAATGCCCCACCCTTTTATCGTCAAAACAATCAAATGTAGCCGTTTCTTTTATTCTAGTAGCTTCTCTTCCCGCATTGTCTGTCTGTTGAACTCCTTTTAGTATGCTTGCTTCCCTGATAGCTACAATCTCCAAGAGTTTAAATGCAAAGTCAGTTGCCATCTTTTATCTCCATGACTATCACACTTTCTCCGATAACCCCTGTATCTTGTTCTTCCTTTTCACCCTACTCTCATGTAACTCTCTTCACACCAGGATTCCCATCCTTTTCTTATCCTTTCTCCAACATCTTCGGTAATCAGCCTCTTTCTCTCCGCTTTCATCTTATATAGCCCCCGTGCACCAGTGGCAGTACTGCCTTGCTCGGGGGGCGAAACGATTATAACAAAAAGGAATTATATGAAATTGATAATCTTTTCCATTTCACTGAAACAGCCGATTCTTTCTTCTTTTATGTGCCATGTCCTTTCAGGACGTAGGCGATCATGGCTTTCCACATCTCCCTGTCTCTGGTTGCTTTTAACACGCTTTCTCCTGTTGCACTATGCAACCCTCGTTCCGTCAGCCACCTGACCAGGTCCTTTAAATATGTTATCAGCTGCTTTCCCCTGTCTCTTTTTCCCTTTATCTGGCCTGTTAGTAACAGGTTCTCCAAGCCCTCCTTCCTCATTGCATGTCCCAGGATTTTTAGCTGTCTTTTCCTGATGCTCAGTATTAATTTCCCTTTCGTTTCCATCCTTTCCAAAACCTCATCATTGCTCACATGCTCGACCCATGATATCCGCAGCATCCTTCTGTAGAACCACATTTCAGTTGCTTCCAGCTTTTCCTTCATCTTTGATGATATTGTCCAGCATTCAATGCCATATTGAAGAACCGACATCACATAGCAATCTAGTACTCTTTTCTTTGTTTCTAGCGAAATTATCCTGTTTCTTAATACTTTACTCAACTTCTGGAATGCTTCTTTCGTCATGTCAATTCGCCTTCGGATCTCAGTGTCGCACTTTCCGTCTTCTGTTAGAACATTTCCTATGTATTTAAATTTCTGTACCTGCTTGATTTTAGAGTCCCTCATCTGTAACTGGCATTTTGAGCTGCCCTTTTTGCTGGTGACCATGCATTCGATTTTCTTGGAGTTTGTAAGTTCTTTCTTGTCACTCTCTTCAGCTACTTTCTGTAGGGGGTCTTCTAGTTTTCTTTCTGTGTCTGCTACCAGCACTGTATCATCTGCGTATCTTAAACTTACTATATTTCTTTATTTCTTTTTTCTTTCTTTCTATCGATCAATTTCTAGTTGGAACCAAATAATATCTTTTCCCCTCTTTCCACGTGATCAAAGACTATTATTTATTAAGTATTGACAGGTGTTAAACACATTTATCTTCCCTTTTTTTCTTTCTTTCATTTTCTCACTGAGATCAATTTCTGCATTTTCCTCTATTTCCTAGTGATCAAAACAAAATAGTCCAGGATTTATCAAGGTTTGGCAGGGCGTAGTGGTCGTGCCAGCAAAGGGATTAACTAAAGATGGAAGTGACCCACAATTATTATATAGACAACAATTATAATAATAGATTTATTTCAACATAAAAAGAAAAAAACAGTATAAGAAACAAAAAATAAAAACAGCATTAATAAAAGTAATAAAACAAGATAAAATCGGATGCAAAGAGCAGACAATGTCGTTCTTTTTTCTTCATTTTAAAGATGTCTGCACTTTGATTAAAGATGGCCGCCCTAGCGTCTCACAATGGCCGCTGTCCGTAGCCCGCCCACGTAAATCGCCTGTTTGCGCAATGACGAGGAGATAAAGTCTCTTGAATACTGAAAAGGTGTGGAAGGCCGGAGGAAATATTTTTCGCGGTGGTCACCTTCCAGCCTCTTGTCGATATACAGCGGCAAAAGGAGGAGAGATACTTCTGCTAGCTGATGTGTGCGCTTAAACCCAGCCTGAGATTCACAAGAACGAACAGACGTGTTTTTGCACACTCCTTGCCGAGATATAAGATGCACTTAAAGACAATAATTGTCTCAATATTACACTTTCATTAAACTCCTAAGTAGGTGACCTTTCATGAGAGAGCCATTCAATGGGACATGAAACTGTCACTCACGGGAATAAATATAGCAAAACTATAAAGATAACGAAACAACATGCAATTGATGGTTCCAGAAGAAAAACAATTTATTCGTAGCTGAGTATTCACGCCACATGCAAGTGCAGAAAACAGACATTGAACAAAGAATGCCTTCACTTAAAGATTATCTGGATCAAATAAGGTTGTAGCTTCTTCTATGTGCCGTGTCTCTTCAGAACGTAGGCGATCACGGCCCTCCACATCTCCCTATCCCTTGTAGCTCTTAACACCCTTTCTTTTGTTACCCCTCCTAAACCCTGCTCTGCCATCCATTTGCTGAAGCCCATAAATCTAGAATATAGATGTATTGAAACTAATATGCCCACAAAGTGAGGGATCAGTTTATATACTGTTGTAATCTAGATTCGATCCCCCACTTTATACCCACATTATAATTTCTTATTTGTTTATCAAATTCTGATTAAGTATGAATCCACCTCTTCTCAAAACTTATTAGTAATTTATAACTCTTCTTCTATGAGCCGTGTTATTTCAGGAGGTAGGGGATCACGGCCCTCCACATCTCCCTATCCCTTGTAGCTCTTAACCTTTCTTTTGTTACCCTCCCGAACTCTGCTCTGCTATATTTTTTTCAAGCCCATAATTCTAGAATATAAATGTATAGAAATTAGCATAGCCACAAAGTGAGGGATCAGTTTATATACTGTTTATAATATAGAATTGACCCTCCACTTTATATCCACTTTATAATTTATTTGTTTATCAAATTCTGATTAGGTATGAATCCACATCTTCTCAAAACTTACAAGTTATTTATCATTATTCTTCACCATGCTGTGTCCCTTCAGGACGTAGGCGATCATGTCTTTCCGCATCTCCCTATCCATTGTAGGTCCTAACACCCTTTCTCTTCTTACTCCTCCCAAACACTGCTCTGCCATCCATTTGTTCAAGACAATAAATCTAGAATATAAATCTATAGTAACTTGCATATCTACAAAGTGAGGGACCAGTTTACATATTCTTTATAATATAGAACTGACCCCCCACTTTATATCCACATTATAATTTATTTTTTATTTTTTCAAATTCTGATTAGATAAGAATCCACATCTTCTCAATACTGATTAGTTATTTAAAACTCTTCTTCTCCATGCCGTGTCCCTTCAGGACCTAGGCGATCATGGCCCTCCACATCTCCCTATCCATTGTAGGTCCTAACACCCTTTCTCTTCTTACTCCTCCCAAACACTGCTCTGCCATCCATTTGTTCAAGACAATAAATCTAGAATATAAATCTATAGTAACTTGCATATCCACAAAGTGAGGGACCAGTTTACATATTCTTTATAATATAGAACTGACCCCCCACTTTATATCCACATTATAATTTATTTTTTATTTTTTTCAAATTCTGATTAGATAAGAATCCACATCTTCTCAATACTGATTAGTTATTTAAAACTCTTCCTCTCCATGCCGTGTCCCTTCAGGACCTAGGCGACCATGGCCTTCCACATCTCCCTGTCCCTATTAGCTTTTAATACTCTTTCTCCTGTTACACTTCCCAAACCCCACTCGGCCAACTATTTGCTCATGCCTCTCAAGTATGTTACGCATTGATTTCCCCTGTCACTCCTTACTCCATCTCACCTGTGCGCATCAGATTCTCCAAGCATTCCTTTCTCATGGACCAGAAACGTCAGCTGTCTTGTCCTGAGGAGATGGTCCAGCATTCGCTGCCATATTGTAGAACTTACACAACACTACTGTCTTCTTTGTTTCAGGCAAATTTTTCCTGTCTCTCAATACTCTACTCAACATCTGGAATGTACCCTTGGTCATGCCAATTTGACTTCCGATCTCAGTGTTGCACTTTCCGTCCTCTGTCAGGGCACTTTCCGGGTATTTTGCTGTTTCTCAATACTCTACTCAACATCTGGAATGTACCCTTGGCCATGCCAATTCGACTTCCGATCTCAGTGTTGCACTTTCCGTCCTCTGTCAGGGCACTTTCCGGGTATTTTGCTGTTTCTCAATACTCTACTCAACATCTGGAATGTACCCTTGGCCATGCCAATTCGACTTCCGATCTCAGTGTTGCACTTTCCGTTCCCTGTCAGGGCACATCCCGGGTATTTTGCTGTTTCTCAATACTCTACTCAACATCTGGAATGTACCCTTGGTCATGCCAATTCGACTTCCGATCTCAGTGTTGCACTTTCCGTCCTCTGTCAGGGCACTTTCCGGGTATTTTGCTGTTTCTCAATACTCTACTCAACATCTGGAATGTACCCTTGGCCATGCCAATTCGACTTCCGATCTCAGTGTTGCACTTTCCGTCCTCTGTCAGGGCACTTTCCGGGTATTTTGCTGTTTCTCAATACTCTACTCAACATCTGGAATGTACCCTTGGCCATGCCAATTCGACTTCCGATCTCAGTGTTGCACTTCCCGTCCTCTGTCAGGGCACTTTCCGGGTATTTTGCTGTTTCTCAATACTCTACTCAACATCTAGAATGTACCCTTGGCCATGCCAATTCGACTTCGGATCTCAGTGTTGCACTTTCCGTCCCCTGTCACGGCACTTCCCGGGTATTTTGCTGTTTCTCAATACTCTACTCAACATCTGGAATGTACCCTTGGCCATGCCAATTCGACTTCAGATCTCAGTGTTGCACTTTCCGTCCCCTGTCAGGGCACTTCCCGGGTATTTTGCTGTTTCTCAATACTCTACTCAACATCTGGAATGTACCCTTGGCCATGCCAATTAGACTTCGGAGCTTAGAATTGCACTTTCCGTCCTCTGTTAGGACACAAAATGTTACTGACTGTGGAAGAACAAGAAATAAAGAGAAACCTTCGGGAGTAAGAAAAATAGAAAACTAATCAAAGCAGTCGACAGTCATTGGCATTGAATTTAAATTTTTGAAGATCAAATTTGGCTGGAAAGCCAGAAGCTAGAAAAAAGTTCTACAAACAATAAGTTTGAGAAAAGAAACTGTTAGCATAGAACTTACGATTACATCTAGCCAATTCAGCTGTGAATTGAGGAGACCTTGCCGACAATCTAGTCAGTCAGTTAAGTGCCATACGTGAAACACGCTTGGGCGATCATGTCTCGAAAGAGGCATGACTGACTGGGCAGAAGATTATCCCGCAGTAGGTTGCCATTGCTTTCTGCGGTAGACTGGTTGCCAGCCAAGGCTATAGAACCCAATCTGTCCTGTTATTTAACCCATAACTGGAAGGAAGAGACGGATTAATACCTTTCCCAGGGGTATTTGAGCGTAAGTGAATGCAATGAATTCAACTGGAATTCGAACTCGGCTCTCCGATTTCTCGTTCCGAGCCGATATCCACTGCACCACACTAGTACTGCGCTTAAATTCATAAAGTCTTCATACTGAAGGGTTAATCTGAATAATTACCATGAAAGGTTTTATAGAAAAGAAACAGGGAAGCAATTTTAGGATGGTGGGAAAGTGACTGAAATCAATATGCCAGTTTAGGACCAAGAAAATTGTTTACTCTTTGTATTTTAGCAAAAATCTGTAAATATGTAGAAGAACACTAGACCAGATTTGATAAGAATATTCAAAGCCAGGAAGAATGATAGACTTATAAATATGAAAAATAGATTCAGGAGAGTAAAAATGTCTATTACGACACAGTGAACAAACTTTCTTAGCACCAGACCTAGCAATGGATTCAATATAATTTTTGTACCTGCTTGATTTCAGTATCCACTACTTGTAGTTGACATTTTTTGCTTCTCTTTTTAGTGATGACCATGTATTCAGTTTTCTTGTAATTTATATATAGTCTTTTCTTTCCTATTTTAGAGGTCTTGTAGTTTCCAAGTCTTACAAATCACTTTCATTGGTCAGAAAATCAATTTAACATCTACTCGCGAAATCCGGTTTCGACTTTTTCTTTGGGCACGTCATCATTCTCATCTCACCCTTTTAAACCCAATGGTGTGTAGGGCAGTAACTCTTTGTTATTGTTTCTGTAACAAACTTTTTTTATGAGTCAGGGTTGTTAGCCCTGCGCCCAAAGCCCAAATCTGGAGAACCGATGGACCATTCTTGGTCCTTACGTTTACAGCACCTGGTATGCCCAAACGATCACCCATCTAAGTACTGACCAGGTTCGATGTTACTTAACTTCGTTGATCGAACGAGAACCGGTGTATTCAACACTATATAGCCGTAGACTTTGAGCACGTGGTCAATCCTTTTTCTATTCGGCAAAACCAGGATTTCACACGTTATTGTGAACTTTTGTAAAAATTGAAGAAGAAAGTTGATTTTAATTCTTAATTTCTTATTCACCACAAGTCTTTAGTCTGGATGTGCGTTGTGGCGCAGTGGATATCGGCTCGGAAAGAGAAATCGGTGAGCCGAGTTCGAATTCCAGTTGAATGCCCTGCATTCACTTACGCGCAATACCCTTGGGAAAGGTATTAATCCGTCCATTCCATCCAGTTATGGGTTAAATAACAGGACAGATTGGATTCTGTTGCCTTGGCTGGCAACCAGTCTACCACAGCAGGTATTGGCAACCTGTTCCGGCATAATTGAAATGCCTGAGGTCTATACAGGATAGGACTTGGGACCCTGCCCTTTAAAAAATCCCAATGAATCATTCTCCAACGATTGGGAGGAAGCCGGCTCAACCCGACTAGGGTGAATGCCAAGAGGTACAGGTCATGTTCTCTCTTCTATTGAAGGTCTTACTCTGAAGAGGTATCTGCAGAGCGCAAAACGGCCGAAACATCGTATAAACGGCAATAAAGATGATGACAACAGTCCAAACAATGTAAATAATGTAAATACTACCTCATGTCAGAAATAGAGACAAATACAGAAGGCCGGAGAGTACAACGGCCAAAACGTCATAAACATGGCAATAAAGATAAGGACAACAGTCCGAACGGTGTAAACAATACCTCATTTCAGAAGTAGAGACAAGCGCAGAAGGCCGGAGTGTACAACGACCAAAACGTCATAAACATGGCAATAATGATGAGGACAACAGTCCAAGCAGTGTAAATAATGTAAATAATACCACATATCAGAAGTATAGACAGATACAGAAGGCCGGAGAGTACAACGGCCACTATAAGAGGGGTGCAAAACAAGAACGTCAAATTGTATATATGTTGTAGAGTTCAAAATTCCTAACACCTGAAGAAGGCCAGAGCGTACAACGACCGAAACGTCGTAAAAATGGCAATAAAGATGAGGACAACAGTCCGAACAGTGTAAATAATGTAAATACTATCTCATCTCAGAAGTATAGAGAAATACTGAAGGAATCAAGTCTGCATTTATTAATACATCACCTCTGAAGTCTTCACTCAGCTTCAAACTTATGAATGAAACGCTCTTCTATACGGCCTTTGAAATTCAATAGAATTTTCATACATTCAATAGCATTTGAGGATGGACCTTCCTTGTTAAAAACTAAGCCTAGATGGAATTAGTCATACAAACGCGTAAATCTGAAAAGAAAGCTAGTTGACTTCATTTCTTCTTCATGTATCGTGTCCCTTCAGGACGTAGGCGATCATCGACTTCTATTTGTCGCTCTCAGTATTTTCCCTCTTGGTATCTCTCCCAAACCCTGCTCCACTATTAATTTGTACAAGCCTATCAAGTATGTCTCGCGCTGGTTTCCCCTGTCTCTCTTTCTTTTTAACCGTCGTGTGAGTATTAAGTTTTCTAGGCCCTCTTTCTATATTACGTGTCCCAGGAACCTCAACTGTCTCTTTCTGTTGTTAAATATGAATTTTCTTCTCGTTTGCATCTCCTCCAACACATTATCCTTATTCATTTGCTAGGTCCATGGTAATCTCAGCATCCTTCTGTAGAACCACATTTCTGCTAGTTTAAGCCTCTCCTTCATTCTTAAGGAGATCGTCCAACATTCAGTGCCATACAGAAGGACAGTTATCTCATTGCAAACCCTGCTCCGTTTGCATCTTCTCCAACACATCATCGTTACACATTTGCTGGGTTCATGGTAATCTCAGCATCCTTCTGTAGAACCACATTTCTGCTACTTTAAGCCTCTCCTTCATTCTTAAGGAGATCGTCCAACATTCAGTGCCATACAGAAGGACAGTTATCTCATAGCAACCCAGCACTCTTTCCAATGAGATTGTCCTGTCTCTCAGTACTTTGGTTAGCTTTTGGAAGACGTTCTTGGCCATGCCGGTATTTAAATTTCTTTACTTGTTTTATTTTAATTTTTCCAAACTGTACTTGGCCTTTTGGGGTTTTCTTTTTCCTTACGATCATACATTCAGTTACACACTGTAAAAAATGTGCCTACAATTTTAAGACACCATAGATATGTGACCAGACTGCGAGATAGGTATGCAAAAGGTGGATATAGTCATTCGATATTAGAGTTGGAGGGGAAATTAATAGTTCAACATTATCGTCTCTTGATAAACAGATCGATAAATCGACCGTTCAGAAAAAAAAATACCAATTGAATAAAAATGAAATATATATCCCAAAAAAGAACTCGAATTAATTTATCGCCGTCAAGTCTGAAAAATGGTGGAAATTGAAGATTTCTCAGAGTAATCATCAAGTCACATTGCTTGCACGGATTCCATTGACATTCTCCCCCCCCCTATCTCTCTCTCTCTCTCTCTCTCTCTCTCTCTCTCTCTCTCTCTCTCTCTCACCGTGCACTGGGTTTGACGATAAACCGCACCCGGCAGCAAGGCCTCTAATTAGGAAGTTTTAAGGGACATGGTACCAAATCTTAATTGCTGTTGTTCCCAGATTCACCCTGATACGGGATGGTAGCACCTGTTAGGGTCCCGTCTATGAACAAATATTTAACCCATAACCTGGGGTCAAAACCCTATGAAACTATAAAAATAGACTTTTATAGTGAAAATTTCAGCAATACTTTTTTGGAGAAGAAAATATTACCAGCAATATATTTATGAAAAAAAAATTAAGAGTGACTGGGGTGCTGTCGGCAACTTATCTCTAGTGTGGAGGTCTGGACTTCAAGACTACATGAAACGGTGCTTCTTTGAAGCAACTTTCTGTGGTAGACTGGTTACCAACAAAGGCTATAAAACCCAATCTGTCCCTTTATTCAACCGATAGCTGAAGACAGAAAGAAAGAAAGAAACTTCTCTGTGAAGAAAAAGAAGGAAAGAAAGAAGGAAATAGATCTCTAAAAAATGTCTCTATGAAGAAAGAAAGAAAGAAACTTCTCTGTGAAGAAAAGGAAGGAAAGAAAGAAAGAAATAGATCTCTAAAAAATGTCTCTATGAAGAAAGAAAGAAAGAAAGAAAGAAAGAAAAAGAAAGAAAGAAAAGGAAAGAAAGAAACTTCTCTGTGAAGAAAAAGAAGGAAAGAAAGAAATACATCTCTAAAAATGTCTCTATGAAGAAAGAAAGAAAGAAAGAAAGAAAGAAAGAAAGAAAGAAATAGCTCTATGAAAAAGAAAAGAACGCAAGGAAAAAAGAAGGAAAGAAAGAAAGGGGGAAGGAAAGAAAGAAAGAAATAGATTTATGAAAAAACGTCTCTATAAAGAAAGAAAGAAAGAAAGAAAGAAATAGCTCTATGAAAAGGAAAAGAAAGCAAGAAAGAAAAAGAAGGAAAGAAAGAAATAGATCTATGAAAAAATGTCTCTATGAAGAAAGAAAGAAAGAAAGAAAGAAAGAGATAGCCCTATGAAAAAAGAAAAAGAAAGAGCTCTATAAAAAGAAAGAAAAATTATAATTAAATTCATTCTTTTGCTCAAAATGTCTATAAGTTTCAATGTACAGATTGTGTCGAGAAACTTACCAAAATATCTTCTTAATCAAAAATTCTAAAATCGTGTGCTTATACATCAATTTATTTCCCTAGAGTCAGACATAATTAGCTTCTTCTTACAGAATATCACCAAAGTTTAACCGAATGATAATAGTGTTTGGGATGTGGTGGGGGTTCAAATATTTTAGAAACCGATTCTTTTTTTCTACTACTTCCCTAATCTAGTTTTTATTACCAAATAAAGAACCAGTTCTCTCTTCTTCTGTTACACTCCAATATTTACCCTTCTCCCCCACTTGAGAGAGATGTGACACAAGGTCTTTTTTAACGTGGGGAACTTGAGCACGTACGCCCAGGTACTGGTCAAAACATTACCTATCCACCGTGGTGGATTGGTTCAAAACCGGTCATAACTGGTCTTAAACTGGTCTCGGGTTGTGACGAGACAACTCCAATATTTACCCTTCTCCCCCACTTGAGAGAGATGTGACACAAGGTCTTTTTTAACGTGGGGAACTTGAGCACGTACGCCCAGGTACTGGTCAAAACATTACCTATCCACCGTGGTGGATTGGTTCAAAACCGGTCATAACTGGTCTTAAACTGGTCTCGGGTTGTGACGAGACAACTCCAATATTTACCCTTCTCCCCCACTTGAGAGAGATGTGACACAAGGTCTTTTTTAATGTGGGGAACTTGAGCACGTACGCCCAGATACTGGTCAAAATATTACCTATCCACCATGGTGGATTGGTTCAAAAACTGGTATTAAACTGGTCTTATTCGTTCTTGGTGACCCCAACCCGAAGGCTGGAGACAAGTCCAAATCTTTCTGTTGCCCTCCTACAGAAGGCATCTAAAGAAAACGAAAAGAAAGGACTAAACATAAACTACAAGAAAACTAAATGCATGGTCATCAGCAGAAACACGAACCCAAAAATGCCACCCACAATTCAGGGACACTGAAATCAACCACGAACATAAATTTAAATAGAATCTCTACTGGCAGCAAACTACGAAGAAGTAACGAATTTAGCAGATACACAAAAGATAGAAAAGTGTCTTTTCACCGGGTATTTTTAACTTGTACAGCGAGACTATTCTGGGGACCTTAGATGTTATGCCAGGATTTGTCATCGGAGGCAACAATTTGAACAACATAAGATACGCAGATGATACAGTGCCGATAGCAGACACGGAAAGGAAACTAAAAGACTTCCTACAGAAGGTAACTGAAGAGAGTGTCAAGAAAGGACTACAAATAAACTGCAAGAAAACCGAATGCATGGTCGTCAGTAAAAAGGGCAGCCCAAAATGCCAAATACAAATGGGGAATACTAAAATCTACCAAAACTTAAATATATGGGAAGTGTTCTAACAAGACGGAAAGTGCAACACGGAGATCCAAAGGCGAATTGGCATGGCAAAGAACACATTCCAGAAGTTGAGTAGAATATTAAGAGACAGGAAAATTTCGCTAGAAACAAAGAAAAGATTACTGGATTGCGATGTGATGTCAGTTCTTCAATATGGTAGTGAATATTGGACAATATCATCAAAGATGAAGGAAAAACTAGAAGCAACTGAAATGTGGTTCTACAGAAGGATGCTGCGAATATCATGGATCGAGCATGTGAACAATGATGAGGTTTTGGAAAGAATGGAAACGAAAAGGAAATTGGTACTGAGCATCAGGAAGAGACAGCTAAAGTTCCTGGGACATGCAATGAGGAAAGAGGGCCTGGAGAATCTGATACTAACAGGCCAGATAGAGGGAAAAGAAGACAGGGGAAAGCAGCGGATAACATATTTGAATGGCCTGAGCAGGTGGATGACAGAACGGGGGTTGCGTGATGTAACAGGAGAAAGCGTGCTAAGAGCCACAAGGAATAGGTAGACGTAGAAAGCCATGATCTACGTCCTGAAAGAACAAGGCACAAAGAAGGAAAAGAAGAAAAAGAAGTGTCCTAATAGAGGTTGGAAAATGCGACACTGAGATCCGAGGTGTATTGGCATGGAAATGCGACACTGAGATCCGAGGTGTATTGGCATGGCCTAGGATCATTCCAAAGGCTGAGTAGCGTATTGAGAGACGGGGGAATTTCGTTGGAAGCAAAAAGAGAGTACTGGATTGTTATGAGATGTCTGTTCTCCAGTATGGCATCGTATGCTAGACAATGTCATCAAAGATGAAAGAAAGACTTGAATCTACCAAAATATTGTTCTACAGAAAGATGCTGAGGATACCATGGATCGAACATGTTATCAACGACGAGGTTTTGGAGAGGAGGGAAACAAAAAAGAAAATTATACTTAACATCAGAAAAAGACAAGTGAAGTTTCTGGGACATGTAATGAGGAAGGAGGGCTTGGAGAGTCTGATACTCACAGGACAGAGGAGAAAAGAGACACAGGGGAAAGCAACGCTAGAGATACTTGATAGGCTTGAGCAAGTGGATGGCGGATCAAGGTTTGGAAGAACTAACAAGAGAAAGGGTGTTAAGAGCTATAGGGATAGGAAGATGTGGAAGGCCATAATCGCCTACGTCATGAAGAGAACAGTACATAGAAGAGTTATAAATAGAAATCAGCACTGAGAACAGGTGGATTCATATCTATATACTACATATTTGATAAAGATGAGATATTATAATGTGGATATAAAGTGGGGGATAAACTCGATATTATAATCAATATATAAACTGGTCCCTCACTTTCTGGCCATACTAGTTTCTATACATTTATATTCTAGATTTATAGGCTTGAGTAAATGGATGGCAGAGCAGAGTTTGGGAGGGGTAGCAAGAGAAAGAATGTTAAGAGTTATGACGGGTAGGTAGATGTGGGGGGCCATGATCGCCTATGTCCTGAAGAGGCACAACACATAGAAAAAGCCTCTCTAGAGGTAGAAAAATTATTTAATATTGTTCCAGTAAAATAACAAGTCAGGGATCAATTCTATATCATAATCAATATATAAACTGATCCCTCACATTGTGGCCATACTAGTTTTTATATATTTATATTCTAGATTTATAGGCTTGAGTAAATGAATGGCAGAGCAGTGTTTAAGAGGAGTAACAAGAGAAAGGGTGGCAAGAGCTATAAGGGGTAGGGAGATGTAGAGGACCATGATTGCCAACCGCATGAAGAGACACAGCTCATAGAAAAAGAAAAAAAATATATAAAGTCCAAAATGTTGCGAAATCGTGTCATTTTAACAAGGTGTTTGCAAATGTCCATTAGATCTCTACACTGATTAGCATATATCTGAATATTCTGACATCGATATGAACAGTTAAAACTAGAAGTTAATTATTCCACTCAAAGCAAGGCAAAAAAGCAACTAAAACGCAAGGGGTGGGGGGTGGGAGGTGGTGGTAACTGAGTTCGAAAAAATATGTGAAAGAGAAAAAAGATTAAGGGGAGGGAGCAATACGTAGCAATGAAATTAGGTAACAACAGATGATGATCGGTATTGCATAAACTATCGCCCGGTTCACACTCCACCCACATCTATTGAACAGGTGAAGAGGCTCATCCCTTGTTTCCTGTTTTCTCTTTTCTAATCTTCTCACTTTGTTTTTTTGTTTGTTTGTTGTTTTTTTTTTCAATTGGAGTAGATAGACTAAACTATCGCCCGGTTCACACTCCACCCACATCTATTGAACAGGTGAAGAGGCTCATCCCTTGTTTCCTGTTTAGGATGCGGGTTCCGGCTTTCTCTTTTCCATTCTTTTTACCCTTACGTAGCCCCCTGCGCATCAGTGGCGTTATCGCCTTGCTTGGAGTGATATGATTAAAAAAAAATTTTTTTTAAAAATTAAAATTTTTGAAAATCAAAGTTTGCTCAAAAGCAAAAGACCCGAATAGAGATTTATATGCGAGAAGTGCCAGAGAGACAACTGTTCGCTCCGAATTTACAGTTACATCTGTACATTTAAACTGTAAAATGATGAGACCGAACTCCCAATCTAATAATGCGCTTAAATGAGTAAAGTCCAGGTACCGAAAAGGATAGATACGAACTATCTATCTATTTTAGTGTATGTTTATCTGTTGGACTATCAGTATATCTATCTATGTATCTATCTATTTTAATGTCACTTCATATCTATCTATCTATCTATCTATCTATCTATCTATCTATCTATCTATCTATCTATCTATCTATCTAACTTAGTGTTTGTTTATATCTACTTATTCGTCTGTCTCTCTACAGAAAGAGACATAGATATAAATAGGCTGAGATAGATAGATAGATAGATAGATAGATAGATAGATAGATAGATAAGAACATAGATAGATAGATAGATAGATAGATAGATAGATAGATAGATAGATAGATAATGAACATAGATAGATAGATAGATAGATAGATAGATAGATAGATAGATCATGAACAGAGAATGAGATAGATAGATAGAGAGATAGATAGATAGATAGATAGATAGAGATAGATAGATAGATAGATAGATAGATAGATAGATAGATAGATAGATAGACATGAACAGAGAATTAGATAGATAGATAGATAGATAGATAGATAGATAGATAGATAGATCATGAACAGAGAATGAGATGAGATAGATAGATAGATAGATAGATAGATAGATAGATAGATAGATAGATAGATAGATAGATAATGAACAGAGAATTAGATAGATAGATAGATAGATAGATAGATAGATAGATAGATAGATAGATATGGACAGTCAGTAAAATGGATAAATAGCTAGTTGGATCCAATTTCTTATAACTTGATTAAATGGCGGAGACAAATATTAATCGCCATAAAATGATGCCAGACCTTCGTATTTCTCTTTACTCAAATCGATATTTTTCGTTACTTTGATTCGAATGATTTCCTTCGTCCGGCAAAATGGAGGATTTGTAGATGACGAATAACTGATGACTTGATTCCCCGGATTCCCTTGGAGACACAATCAATTTGCTGATTGAATGAATCGCCACAGATCGAAGGGATTGCTCGGGAGATAAACGATTAATAAGAAAAGAATTGTCGTTGGTTGGCGACTGGGTAGCTTGCTGGGGTATGCGGGGGGTAAAATGAAAGAACAGTGAGTCGGTTAAGCTGTGATAAGGTAGTCAAAACTGGGCTTAAATCCGGCGGAAGATATTTGGAAGTTCAAGCCGACACGAATAAGCAAAGTGAAATGATAAACATTAACGTAGGGTCATGGAGGGGGTTGCGATTTGAAAAGAACATCTCCGTTCTACCCTAGGATCAAGGTATGATAAGTTAATTTGCTTTCCATCAAGGAAAATGGCGCAACTCCTCCGAAGAATTGAGTGTCATGCCACTGATAATTTTGGGGAGAGTATTATTGATTTAAGGCAAGTTTTCGAATCGGTGATCACAAATATTGGTAAAACCATACAATAAGCTTTAGCACCTGCTTTCCGGAATATGGTGGAGGGAAGTGGGGGAACTGGAAGAAAAATGACATGGGCAAGTGTTGGAATATAATGGAGAAAGAAAGAAAGAAAGAAAGAAAGAAAGAAAGAAATAGTTCTATGAAGCAAATGAAAGAAAAGAAAGGTAAAAAAGAAAGAAACCACAAAGAGTTTTTGTAAAAAAGAAACAAAGAAATAACGTTATGAAGAAAGAAAGA
This sequence comes from Ascarosepion bandense, assembly GCA_037127315.1. Lineage (NCBI taxonomy): Eukaryota > Metazoa > Mollusca > Cephalopoda > Sepiida > Sepiidae > Ascarosepion > Ascarosepion bandense. The sequence goes on along the minus strand of JBBBDQ010001016.1, from coordinate 3,050,863 downwards.
AAGAAAGAAAGAAAGAAAGAACATGGGAGAAAGATAGGAAGATAGAAAAACATGGCTCTATGTAGAAAGAAAGAAAGAAAGAAAGAAAGAAAGAAAGAACATGGGAGAAAGAAAGAAAGAAAGAAAGAAAGAAAGAAAGAAAGAAAGAACATGGGAGAAAGAAAGAAAGAAAGAAAGAAAGAAAGAAAGGGAAGAAAGAAAGAAAGAAAGAAAGAAAGAAAGAAAGAAAGAAAGAAAAAAGAAAAAGAAAGAAAGAAAGAACATGAGAGAAAGAAAGAAAGAAAAAAAGAAAGAAAGAAAGAAAGAAAGAAAGAACGTGGGAGAAAGAAAGGAAGATAGAAAGACATGGCTCTATGTAGAAAGAAAGAAAGAAAGAAAGAAAGAAAGAAAGAAAGAACATGGGAGAAAGAAAGAAAGAAAGAAAGAACATGGGAGAAAGAAAGAAAGAAAGAACGTGGGAGAAAGAAAGGAAGATAGAAAGACATGGCTCTATGTAAAGAAAGAAAGAAAGAAAGAAAGAAAGAAAGAAAGAAAGTAGGAAAGAAAATGGGAGAAAGAAAGAAAGAGAGAAATAAGAACATTCGGAGGCACAAGAAAAACACCTCGTATCAAAATAAAAGAACGAAAGAAGAAAAAGAATTCCTATTTTAAGCAAAAAAGCACAAAAGAATCGTTTCATATGAAAAAAAAAATCGTAAAAAAGGATATAAAAAAAAATTTGAAAGAAAAAAAGATTGACACAATCGAAGGAAAGAAAATAAAAACACGAATTAACAAAAAATTCCCTGACAAAATGGAGAGTAAGTAGCGAAAGAATCACGTCAGACGGAGAGCTGCAACTTCATAGAGAAGGATCCATGCGCTACTCCGTTGCCAGCCATTTAACGCCTCTCATCAGCCATACCAGATCGATCAGTGGCGTTCTATCGATCTTTGCCGTGCGATAGGTAGAGGTGGCAGGAGAAAGGGATTACATAAAGAGGGCACGCAAGAGAATGCCACTAAGTCAGGGGAAAGAGTAGCAAGAGTTACCGTTCTTACATGTTAACATCACCAACGTTCGCTTAATTCCTCACTTCAGACTACATTTTTTACGTGCTACTAATTCCTTCATCACTACAGCAATAATCATCATCAGCATCATCATGATTAATATGGTATTCGTAATCATTTCACCGCACGGGGGATCCTTTAAGCACACACACACACACACACACACACACACACACACACACACATATATATATATATATATATATATATATATATATATAAATATATATATATATATATTATTTATTCATAAATTATAACATCCATATGTTACAATTTATGAATAAATAATATTATTAGCTCTACTTTTGTACTGAGCACTTTTTAAAAAATAGTGTTTCTTTGAACATGGGATATTATTCCAAAAATACTTATATATATATATATATATATATATATATATATATATATATATATATATATATATACTGTCAAAAAATACATTTTTAATTTACAAGTTTTTAGTTATATATATATATATATATATATATATATATATAATAGAAATAAATAAATACTGTCAAAAAATACATTTTTAATTTACAACTTTTTAGTTATATGTATATATATATATATATATATATATATATATATATAATAGAAATAAATAAATACTGTCAAAAAATACATTTTTAATTTACAACTTTTTATATATATATATATATATATATAATAGAAATAAATAAATACTGTCAAAAAATACATTTTTAATTTACAACTTTTTAGTTATATATATATATATATATATATAATAGAAATAAATAAATACTGTCAAAAAATACATTTTTAATTTACAACTTTTTAGTTATATATATATATATTTTTTAGTTATATTTTTTTAGTTATATATATATTTTGTTATTATTTTATTTTTTTATTTTTTTATTTTTATCTTTATTTTTATTTTTTTATATTTTTTTTATATTTTTTTTATATTTTTATATATATTTTATTTTATATTATTTTTTTTAATATTTTTTTTATTTTTATATTTTTTTATTTTTTTAGTTATATATATATATATCAAAATAATTAAAATATAAGTGGGGTGTAAATACACAGCTTCATACGAGTGATAAAATTGAAAACACTCACAGATTCTCCAATAGTTGCAAGGAGCGAATAAAACTCTCTTTTTGCCTGCCTTTTTGTAAGTAAACTTTTGTTATTTTTTCTGTGTTTAGGCTTTACTATTAACAAAAACGGCAATGATATACCTTTGAAAAGTTTTGTCCGAAAGGTTCCTCAGGTTCGCACAATGACGTCAGTATTGTTTAAGGCAATTTGTTGTTTCTGTGGGTACATATCTCTGTTTATATATATATATATATATATATATATATATATTAAACACGTTGTATTAAACGATCGAGACAACTCAGTTTTGTAGATTTTCTTTTGTATTTTCTCATATTTTCTAATGAAGCATTTTATTTCCAAATTATTTATATACTAGCAGTATAACCCGGCATTACTCGGGTTTAATGAAAGCTTTAAGACTAATCCTTGGTCCTGGAGCTCAGACTCACCCTAAAGATTATTTGTGTGAAGTTTGGTGAGAATCGGATAAAAATCGTGGATTTGTATAAAGGACATACAGACAGATAAACACACACAAACATCTTGCCTTATATATACATATTATCGATTTTCTACACTACTGTAAGAACTGCAGCCTTGAAACTTCTGAATATCGTTTCTTATGTCTTTGTCTATGAGTGTATCAAATTTGATTAAAATCGGACCATTCCTTCTATAACACGATTTTTTCGATTATGGATTTTCGATATTTATTGGGTGTACCTCGACACAAAACCTAGCTAAGAACACTCGTAGACGCTTATATTACAACTGTGTAAGCTTTCAAGAAAATCGGTTCAGCAGTTTCGGAGTCTATAGGTAACGGACACACAGACACACAGACACATACACACAGACAAAGTTCCATTTATAAATAAGTTTAGATTTAGATGTATGTATATATATATATATATATATATATATATATATATATATATTGTTGAGCTTTGGTAATGTTTGGCGTCAAGTCTGTTGTTTTTCAGTAGTTTTACTGATAAACTGTATTTTGACAAGCAGATATTTTATCGTAAAGTGCTCGATATTGAGGTTAGGTGGAGATAGAGCATTGATAGTTTTAGTGCAAAAATGTGTCACTTTAACCGAGCAGATTCATGCCGACTTTAAAGTTTTGACTTTAAATTGTCGACACCGTTATGATACCTTCACTCGTCGTGGCTGAAATTATCAAGAGCTCGGTGTGATTTGATATTTTGTGGGATTGGTCTTATTTGCGACTGATTGGTTTTTATTTAAATTAGTATTTATTTTATATTCATCTTTATTTATAAAAGAGGTCAATACAACGAAACGAGATTAATCAAAATGACAAGAACAAGCTAATTAAAAAAAGGAATTAATATAGAATTCTCTTGGATTGTCTTGATAAATTGTTAAATGTTTCTATACATATATCATTCAATGAATATTGAAAATCCTAAATCGCCGACAGCTAAAATTTCCTTTCTCTCATTTCATGCACTTATGGAGTAGGAACTCCTACTGACATCAAATGGGTCGAGTTTCGATCTCGACTGGAAGCAAGTGGATGTCTAGCAAGACTGATGAGTTGTGATACAGTGATATATTAGTCATCCACACAACTTGTATGTGGATGACTAATATATATATATATATATATATATATATTGATGCGTGTTTCATTAAATAATATAGACATGCTTTGTTGATTTATTTTTTGTAAATTATTTTATGTAAATTTTTTTCATATCGTCTGATAAGCTTAATAGCATTATCGTTGAAATAGGAAAGAAAATCACAATATTGATAGATGTTTTTATTTAATCCTTTCTGAGCTTTCGGCTTACATCAGCCATTATCAAAGATGACAATAGTGTTGGTTGTAATAGGCAGTTCGCGGACGAACGATAGTAGTAGTCGTCTATTTTGTTTGTGTGGAAAATTGGCGAACACGTGCGTGCGAGCTGGAAGCGAAAATCACACTACAGCTTGTGGCGTCTCACATGACCACACGAGAGTGAGGGCGAGAAGTATTATATATATATATATATTCTAAACATATACTGTTAAATAAAGAGACAATGAATGTCTCTTATCTTTAATGATGAGCCGTTCTAAACGTCGTATTTTGGCTTTAATTTCAGTTGAAAATAAAAACAAAAATTCTCCATTTGGGTAATTTTTTATTAATTTGGTTCTAAGTTTTCGGCTCACATGAGCCATTTTCAGAGAGGTTATTAAGACGTCATAGAACCGCATTGCAAATTTGCGAACTGCGTTTGTTATTTTTGGTAACTATTGCCGTTGCCTAGCGGAGTTTTATGTCAACACAAAATAAAATCGTCGGTGATCGTGGATGTTACTGTGTTACTTAATAACCTCATTCATTGTCTCTTATATTTAACAGTATATGTTTAGAAAATTATTTGCTGCCTCGATACACTAAAAATATATATGTCGGCGGTATTTTCTGTTGAAATTTATACAATCTGTCTTTTAAAATATTTTTTCAAGGAAATAGGTTTCTCTAGTCCAGTTGCTAGTATCTCTTTTTACAGTATTTGATGGGGCTTTGCTCCCTAAATTTTTATTTGAATTTGAAGAATGTGCTAACATTTTAATTATGACATTATTTTCTATTCGACTTCCATGTGATATTCATTTTAGCTGTTAATACTGTTTCATGTCCGTAAGGGGTGTTCCTTCGATCATCTGGTACAATTCTTTGCTTGTGGTTCTATGGCGCTGGTGCAAATGGTTCGAAGAAATGCGATCTTTGCTAAGACACTTTAGCTTCCACCGTTCAAAGCCGTTTTAATCAGAGTTTTTCTTGTATCATCAATTCTGTTGCATATATACGATACACAGAGAAAGTGTGCTGCGGTATTATTCAGCACAATAGGCGGTGATAAACGGATATGCACAGAACAGTACAAGAGATCAGTTAAATGCCATACGTGAAACACGCTTGGGCAATCATGTCTCGAAAGAGACATGACTGACTGGGCAGAAGATTATCCCGCAGTAGGTTGCCATTGCTTTCCGCGGTAGACTGGTTGCCGACCAAGGCTATAGAACCCAATCTGTCCTGTTATTTGACTCATAGCTAGAGGGGGAAGAGATGTAGCATATTATTAAGTAGTAATTAGTGGGGGATCAGTTTATTACTTTATAACAATAGAAAACTGATCCCCCACTTTTTGCCCAGTAGAAGCTTTACTTGTTTCCAACTATTATCTTCATTCAGTCAGTTAAATGCCATATGTGATACAAGCTTTGGACGATCATGTCTCTAAAAAAGACATGACTGATTATCCCGCAGTAGGTTGCCATTTTTTTCTGCGGTAGATTGGTTGCCAGCCAAGGCTATAGAACCCAATCTGTCCTGTTATTTAACCCATAACTGGAAAGAAGAGACGGATTAATACCTTTCCCAATGGTATTTGCGCGTAAGTGAATGCAATGAATTCAACTGGAATTTGAACTCGGCTCCGCGGTTTCTTGTTCCGAGCCGATATTCACTGCATCACAACGCACATGTCTAAAAGTAAATAAGGATAACTCCTCATCCAAAAAATTGAAACAGAAAACTTTGAATTGTTGTATCGCCGAGGTGGATACGATACACAGAGAAAGTGTGCTGCGGTATTATTCAGCACAATAGGCGGTGATAAACGGATATGCACAGAACAATACAATATTTACAATGACAGACAAGACAGAACTCATAACATAGAGATGAGGTGTTTAGATCGCTACAGTAACCAGTCCGAATATTACTCGAATAACACTCGAATAATAAGCCTCGAATGCTTTACTGAAAAACACTATTTCAGATCATGAGCCATTTCATCATTGATAGTGCATATATATATATATATATATATATATATATATATATATATATATATATGTGTGTGTGTGTGTGTGTGTGTGTGTGTGTGTGTGTGCTGTTAAATATAAGAGACAATGAATGTCTATTATGTTTAATCATGAGCCGTTCTAAACGTCGTATTTTTGCTTTAATTTCAGTTGAAAATAAAGACAAAAATTCTCCAACAATAATTATTGGTTTTCTTCTAAGCTTTCGGCTCACATGAGCCATCTTCAGAGAGGTCGCTCAAACTGAAATATTATAAAATCCACCATCACCGACGACGATTTTATTTTGTGTTGTCATAAAACTCCGCTTGGTAACGGCAATAGTTACCAAAAATAATAAACGCAATTCTTAAGTTTGCGATGCGGTTTTATGACGTCACATCGCGGGATAGCGCGAAATGACAACAAAACCACCTAGTCAAATGCAATGTAATATGTTATTTCCTGTTTTAAAGTTGATTTTATTGAGTGTTGGTTGTTTTGATTTGATGTACATGGCCTCCAATATCTGCAGGTTCCTCTTACTGTGTGTATGAGTAAGGATCACCGTATTGTTGACCAAAATCTGTCTGATATTACCTACATGTTTATGTTTTTCAGAGAAATGTTGTTTAATAGTACTCTGATCAGAAAGATGACATATAAGTCTACGGGAGAGCGTGGTTGTAGTAAAACCAATATATGTACTAGGTTTTTGATTAGTATCAGAGATGCATTTGACTACATGTTTTGTTGTTATTATTAGATCCTGATTGATAGAGAGTCTTCTATACGCTTCTTTCTTTCTTTCTTTCTTTCTTTCTTACATTTCCCTTTAAATATTATTAATAAATAAGAGTTACGCCCCTTTGAATTGATCTCCTTGCATTTTAATTTTTTTTTTTCAATTCAAAATTTTTTATCTCCATGTAATTTTTGTCTATTTAAATTTTACTCTTGATAAATTTAAAAATAAGAGCCGAACATTATAAGATATAACTCCCATCAACATCGAGTGAATTTAAATTCAAATCTCTTAAATGGTTAGTTAGTTATATGCACCTGATGATTGTGCAACGCATGAAACTCATAAGTTGTGCCACTAACGTAGAATAATATGCATATTTATTAATATCTATAATTCATAGCTAGGATTTTAACATCTGAATAATTTTTATACATGCGTGTATTCCCATACGTATATTTATTAATTCACTTAAAACGCCAGAAGACACCACATGGTAGAAACCTAGGTCGCGTAATAACTCGTTTACAAATGAAGAATATTCAAAAAATTATACAATTTAATTGTAATAAACACTTTTTAATACAAATGTACACTCGTCTTATTTTATTATAACCAAAAACTAAGTAATTAAACAATCAATATATATATATATGTGTGTGTGTGTGTGTGTGTGTGTGTGTGTGTGTGTGTGTGTGTGTGTGTGTGTGTAAATTCAGAACGCATTTACGGGGATACCTATTTCAACATGTCAGTCCGAGATATGAATTGTCAACCCCAGTCAATCAAAGTCTTTGGCTAACTGGGGTTGACAATCCATGTCTCAAACTGACATGTTGAAATAGCTATCCCTGCTAAATCTGATCTGAATTTACAGATAAATAAATGAATATCTGCTCTGTAAATTAACATTACTTTGAGCTTTCTGTCGGATAAGTTTTAATATTTTAATATTTAAACAATATTACTAGGATCCCCTCCGATTATTTACTAATCTTATTCTAGATTTTTTACTGCTACACACACACACACACACACACACACACACACACACACACACACAATATATATATATATATATATATATATATACTACTGGCCATAATTATTAGGCCACCCCAGTTTTTTAAAAGAAATTATATATTTCATACTATTTTTGGAATTTATTGCCAAGTGGATAATTCTAAATGAAAATAGAATGGTTCTTTTGTTATTATTATTTGCAAAATTTTACAAGGCAAGGAAGCAAAGATGAACTCTAGGTAATTATTAAATATTTATAAATTCATATGATGCACATGTTATTGCACAGCATTAACAAAAGAACTATTCTATTTTCATTTACAATTATTCACTTGGCAGTAAATACTAAAAAATAGTATGAAAACATTATTTTTTTAAACACTGGGGTGGCCTAATAATTATGGCCGGTATTGTATATATATATATATATATATATATATATATATATATAATTGTGTGTATTTTGGCAGCATTTTTTCATTAATGCAGGTTTCATTGAATAATATAGACAAGTTTTGTCTATTAATTTTGTGTAGGATCCGTTCATACCGTCTGATATACTTGATGGTGATGTCGTTGAAAGACAACAAAAAATCACAGTAATTGTTGATTTTTTTATCGGGTCTAAGCTTTCGGCTCACATAAGCCATTATCAAAGAGTAAATATTAACACACAGTAAACATAGAACATTTAAGCTATTAACAATAAAGATAATTGAATTGAAAATATAAGTCCATCCCTACCGTGGCGGATGGCCGAAGACAGTGACAAAATAGTGGTGTTGTGGTCCCTGGTCTGATTACAGACATTTGAGTACGTTATTGGAAATATCGAAATTGATTGTATTCAAACCAGGTTTAAATTGTTTAATGTAGAGTGCTTCGAGGATTTTTAGTTTCTGCTTGTTATTTTCTTGTTTGAGTATGTACGTGTTATCAACAAGCGTTTTTCTCAGAAGTGTGCGTTGATAACCGTGTTATTCAAATATATTCTGTCATTTAGAACAATTACTGTGATTTTTTGTTGTCTTACAACGACATCACCATCAAGTATATCAGACGGTATGAACGGATCCTACACAAAATTAATAGACAAAACTTGTCTATATTATTCAATGAAACCTGCATGAATGAAAATATGCTGCCAATATATATATATATATATATATATATATATATATATTAATGCAGGTTTCATTGAATAATATAGACAAGTTCTGTCTATTAATTTTGTGTAGGATCCGTTCATACCGTCTGATATACTTGATGGTGATGTCGTTGAAAGACAACAAAAAATCACAGTAATTGGTGACAATTTATTAAACGAAACTAATTATTGTGAAATCTGTGTGTTAATATTTACTCTTTGATAATGGCTCATGTGAGCCAAGAGCTTAGACCCGATAAAAAAATCAACAATTACTGTGATTTTTTGTTGTCTTTCAACGATATTACCATCAAGTATATCAGACGGTATGAACGGATCCTACACAAAATTAATAGACAAAACTTGTCTATATTATTCAATGAAACCTGCATTAATATATATATATATATATATTACCGATATGACTTTCCTGTAACCCTCTGTTTCTGTGTCATAAATCGATGGACTTTTATTCAAAAGTCAGGAAAAGTAATTTGTTTTAATTCTTGAAATAAGAATCCCTCCAAAATGAAAACTTAGTTTTACCTTATATGCGATCAGGGTACAAATCAAAATATTTTTTTTATTTGTTAATTTTTTTAATCATATAACTGGATAATTATTATCTATTTTTAATGAATTTAACAGTTTATTGCTATAGCGTAACATACAACCTTATAACTAAAGAAATATTGCAAACTTGCGGAAGCTTTATTTTCCAATGATGTAATTGATTGCACTTACGTATTTTTACACATTTAACCGTTTATAAATAACTTATAACTTATAAAATAACTTTTAACTTATAAATAAGAAAAACAATTTCGATAACTTTTCACAAAGTTCTACAAGTCTCTATGTAGTTCTAGAAAGTACCAAAAAGTTCTAGAAGTCTCTATGTAGTTCTAGAAAGTACCAAAAAGTTCTAGAAGTCTCTATGTAGTTCTAGAAAGTACCAAAAAGTTCTAGAAGTCTCTATGTAGTTCTAGAAAGTACCAAAAAGTTCTAGAAGTCTCTATGTAGTTCTAGAAAGTACCAAAAAGTTCTAGAAGTCTCTATGTAGTTCTAGAAAGTACCAAAAAGTTCTAGAAGTCTCTATGTAGTTCTAGAAAGTACCAAAAAGTTCTACAAGTCTCTATGTAGTTCTAGAAAGTACCAAAAAGTTCTAGAAGTCTCTATGTAGTTCTAGAAAGTACCAAAAAGTTCTAGAAGTCTCTATGTAGTTCTAGAAAGTACCAAAAAGTTCTAGAAGTCTCTATGTAGTTCTAGAAAGTACCAAAAAGTTCTAGAAGTCTCTATGTAGTTCTAGAAAGTACCAAAAAGTTCTAGAAGTCTCTATGTAGTTCTAGAAAGTACCAAAAAGTTCTACAAGTCTCTATGTAGTTCTAGAAAGTACCAAAAAGTTCTAGAAGTCTCTATGTAGTTCTAGAAAGTACCAAAAAGTTCTAGAAGTCTCTATGTAGTTCTAGAAAGTACCAAAAAGTTCTAGAAGTCTCTATGTAGTTCTAGAAAGTACCAAAAAGTTCTAGAAGTCTCTATGTAGTTCTAGAAAGTACCAAAAAGTTCTAGAAGTCTCTAAATATTTCTAGAAGTTTCCAGAATTTTCTAGAAGGTTCCAGAAAGTTCTAGATGGCTCCAGGAAATCATAGTACTGCTTCCATTATACACGATTTTAAAAATGTTGTGTTGAGGCAGACACTTTTTATTTAAAATAAACTTAATTAAGCCTTCTTTTTAACGCCCTTTTTAAGCTCTCTTTTGAAACAGTAAGAATTATGTCTACAGGTCTCTGCATTCAAGGTACTTAATAAATGAATATGCTCTGAATAAAGTTTCTTGAATGGGCAGTGTAGAAGACGTAATTACCACTTAAAAAAATGGTCGTCTACTTAAACATAGGCATCCACTGAAATAATATTGTAATGACATGAAATAATACCTGATTAGAAATTAAACGTAATAATTTTCAATAATCTTGGAATTATTTCAAACTTTTGTTCTCATCTTGGTTGATATACAAAATTATGACAAGTGGCACGAACCCACTAACATAATCCAGTTTTCAAAACCCACCTGACACTGAATAAAAAAGGCTCCAAAAATACACCACTGAAGTCTTTCTGGACAGTGGCGTAGTGGATATAGTACTTGGTTATACATGTGTTAGTATCATCTAGTGGTCATGAGTTCGATCCTGGGACTTGATAGTGAGAATACCAAATTCCAACATGAAAGAACAAAAATTGATCTCACAGGATATTTCGCTATAATCATCTAGATAACATACATCAGCCAATCTATGGACACGTGACGATGACCAAAGGGTACTTGGTCGAAATGTTGTGTCTATTATAACCTTTATATCACCCAAAATGAGAACAAAAGTTCCAAATAATTCTAAGATTATTGAAAATTACTCATCTCAGAAATAAATGCAAAGACTAATAATTTTTTTCAAATCCATAAATGGCTGTTCTGATAGTGATGTAATGGTTAGCGGATCCGAACTAGAAATCGTCGTACTAAGTGTCAATTTCACGCGATTACCCTCGAGAAAATCAATCGCTTCTCCCCATCAGATATGGGTTATAGCTAGTAAACAGTTTAGGAGGACAATTCATCTATTAACCTGAAATGCAATGTCAATACTCATCTATTAACCAGTTGACTCTAGTTCTTTCTCCACCCCGTATATCCTTTCCCTTCTCTCCACCTTTGAAACTGTCATCACACCTGTATTCCCATCCTTCTCTTGCTCTTTTCTAACGTTCGTCTTCCTATTCACTCTCTTCTACTTAATCTTTTTACTTTTATGTAGCCCCCTGCACATCAGTGGCATTACCGCCTTGCTCGGGGTGATACGATTAAAAAAAAACACACTCTGAATTCAAAAACGTATGTTGCGTAACAAATACTATGAAGCTATCGTCAAGGTCATAGTGTTCACAGTGACACTATAATCTCGACTATGGTCAATCTACAAACACGGTCATGTCCTGCATTATTATTATTATTATTATTATTATGTCATTTTTCATCATATTTCGATTTCTGCTATGGTCGCACTACCAACCAAGACTGCGGGAAGCCCTAAGGCATGTCGTGCCGTGTTGTTAGGGCTCCATTTCATGTTTTTCTATCTCCCTTAACATCCCTAGCGTTACATAGACAAAGTTCTCCTTAGTGTGTGGGCTGTACTTAACAAAACAACTTTTTGTATATCTCTTAAGCTGGGGTTTCCAGGGATTCATTCAATGTGTTGTTTTGTTCCATTTTTTTATCATTCCAAGTGCACCTACTATCACTGGCACGACTCTTGTTTTCAATTTCCACATTTTTTCTCTTTCAATTTCCAGGTCTTTATATTTTGACATTTTTTCAAATTCCTTGGTTGCTATGTTACAATCCGCTGGACAAGCCATATCAATTAATAAGCAATTTTTTTCTTTCTGGTTTTTAACAATAATGTCCGGCCTATTTGCTTCAATTTTTCTGTCTGTGTTATTATTATTATTATTATTATTATTATTATTATTATTATTATTTCCTTTGATTTCTGTTATATACTCGTTTCTTTTTGAGTTGCAACGTAAGGTCATAAATGGCATCATAGCACTTTCCACCTGACCAGTTTGTAAAAATAATTTTAAAAATTAATCTAAGATCAATCACATTTTATATCGAAAAAAAAACCATCGTAATATGGGAACTGTAACTGTGAGTACAATTTTTTGTATTTCTTTATGGCGTGAGGTCTTAGTGATACCTTCAATGAGACAATCAGAACATTTTCAAAGCAAAGCTATTGGCTCAGCCTCAATTGGAACTATTGAAAACTTCGTGTACCACATTTCTGAGATTTCAACTTCACGATCTTTGCATTTTGACAGATTTTTGAAGATCTTCAAATATATACTACAGACTGCAGGAACTGCTTTCTCAATAAGAAACCATATTCTGTTTTTGTAATCTTTGATCACTGTCTCTTGATGATTAACTTTGGTTGTTACAGGAATTCAGTACTGGTAATGAGAGCCTTGAAGATAAGGAAGGTAGAGGCCAGTCATGCAGTCTTGTCAACGAACAATTGCCAGGAGTTTGTGAGCAAAGCCCACGTCAGTGTGTCATAGAAATGTTTTAGACGCTTAGTGTCAGCACATCAATAGTCTCACGCAATGTGAAATAGCTCGATAAATGGGTTCCTCGTGATCTCAATAAAAATCAAACAGGCGTTTTGAAATGTGCCTGATGCTCTTTCTGCGTGACACCAATGATCCCTTTTTTGACCAGGCATACGACCATATCACGTTGAAGAAACCGGTTCTCGCTCGATCACTGAAGTTAAGCAACGTTGAGCCTGGTCAGTACTTAGATGGTTGATCGCTTGGGAATACCAGGTGCTGTAAGGGTTTAATGACGGATGTGCGATGTGGTGCAGTGGATATCGGCTCGGAAAGAGAAATCTGTGAGCCGTGTTTGTGTTCCAGTTGAATACCTTGCATTCACTTAAGCACTGGTACCCTTGGGAAAGGTATTAATCCGTCTCTTCCCTCCAGTTATAGGTTAAATATCAGAGTAGGACTTGGGGACCTTGCCCTTAAAAACAAATCCCAATAAATCTTGATACTCGAAAAGAAAAAAGTATTACTAGACACAAAACTTATATAAAAACACCAATGAATTGTTGAAAGAGAAAGGTATTACCAGCAATAAATAAATAAAAATTTAGTTGGTATTAAATGACCCGCCGATGTTGATATGCCATAAAAACAAAACAAAACAACCAAAGTTTCTTGACTAAATAATCACTTGTGATGAAAAGTCTTCCAAACATTTCCCAAAGCCAAAGTTGCATCAGCAAAAGATTATGGTGACTGTCCGGTGGTCTGGAATTGGTGTTTTCTACTACAATTTTCTGGAAGCTAATCAGAGAATTAATGCAGAGATTTACTGCGATCAACTTGCTGACATGTATGCACTCCTGCAAAAATAAAGACCTGCAATGGTGAATCGACGTGGCCCACTTCTGTTCCGCAATAACTCGCGGACGCATGTTGCAAGAATGACATTGCAAAAACTCACAGACTTGGGATACATGAGTTCACCACATCCGCCATATTCTTCTGATCTTTCACTCACTGATTACCATTTTTAAAAATCTCAAGCACATTTTTAAATGGTAAAACTTTTAGGTTCAAACCAAAAGTGGAATCAGCTTTCAAAGATTTCGTTGCATCGCAGACAATAACTTTTTATCAAAGAAGAATAAATTATCTCGTTGATCGATGACAATCGCTCCCACCCCTCATTAGCATGTATCAGGCTAGTCTCCCTGAAAGCAAAACACTGCACCTCCTCGGCTTAACTCTCACAAACAACATCAAGTGGAATGACTATATAGAAACCATAGCTAAATCCGCTGCGAAGTAAGTCGGTTCTCTGTGTAAGGCCAGGAAGTTTTTTTCCGCCTGAAAAAATCCTACACATATATAAATCTACCATCCTCCCATGCATCGAATACTGCTGCCATATCTGGTCGGCTGCTACTGCTATTCACCTAGGTGTCCTTGACAAAATCCAACAGAGAATCTGTAACGTAAGAGATCCCGACTTGGCATCTTGGATACAACCGCTTTCTCACCGGCGTGATGTGGCTTCCCTGTGTCTCTTCTACAAATACTTTCACGGTTTCTGCTCCGATGAACTTAGCTCACTGGTGCCCCCTATATATAAATTTCTCGAGCCTTTTACTGTGAAAGCAATAAATTGTAAACGCAAAGTCTACTCCATCAGCTTCTTTTCTCGCACTTCCCGCCTATGGAATTCCCTTCCATTTACTTGCTTTCCCGACAGATATAATATCCAAGAATTTAAATGTAAAGTCAATAGTCATCTTCTATCTCACTAACCTGCATCCCCTCTCTCTCTCTCTCTCTCTCTCTCTCTCTCTCTCTCTCTCTCTCTCATGCTTCTTTCTCCGTCTACTCCACTCATCAGTATTCTCATTCTTCTCTTACCCACTTCCTGACACCCCCTATAACCAGTCACTCTTGTTCATAACTTTCCTGCTATGCAACCCCCTGCAAAACAGTGGCAATGAAATGTCTTGCTTGGGGTGATATAATTATTTAAAAAAGTGTGCACAGATGCTTAACGCTCATTATTCTGAATAATTTCAACATTCAACGGTTAATTTTGTCAAGATTAAAAATCTGTTTCTGAAATCGGCCATTATTTTTGTTATAACCTAATAGTAGGCATGTTTTTCTTTCTATCTGTGAAAATGGTGTAATTCCAAGCATTATGATGTCATCTATTTCTGTAACCGGTACTGGGTGATGTTCATACCTGTGTTTGCTAAAATCTTTTCTAAAGTATTTGAATATTGTTCAGTGTAAATATTGACTCATTCTATCGTGATGATTTTTATATTCATTCGGCGCAAATACAGAACATGCAGAGATTCGATTATCTATGGTTTCTTGATATTTGGCCTTGAACCAGCATTTTGGATCCCCACTATTATGTATGATATTTGCCTGAAAGTTCCCAGTGAAAAGAATTTGGTCTGCAAGAAGAACGTTTTCCGTTTCAGCCTTTAATCCAGAGTCTCATAACCATCAATGAGTTTTGATTTTATCAATATTGGCTTTATTAGCACGTTCTGAATATTGGCCATGCTGGGGATTGTATTTTGGTTAATTTCAACATTGATACAGTTAATTTTCAAGAATAGAATTATGTTTCTGAAATCGGCCATTAATTTTGTAACAACCTAATAGTAGACATGTTTTTTCTTTCTATCTGTGAAGATGGTACAATCACTTAGTATTGTGATGTTTTCTATTTCTGTAACCGGTGCGGATGATGTTCATACAATGTTTGTTAAAATCTTTTCTAAAGTGTTTGAATATTGTTCAGTGTAAATATTTACCCATTCTGTCGTGACAATTATTATATTCATTTGTCGCAAGT
>JBBBDQ010001016.1:2982500-3030000 GCA_037127315.1 Ascarosepion bandense | reverse complement strand
GACACTAAAGCCCTCGATCACGGTGGCTTGGGACTTTGTGCCAGTACAACCATCGATGGCTTCTAATGGTCTCCGTCTATCAAATTTCACTCATTAGGTTTGTGATTTGGTTTTCAGGCACTTTCCAAAGGTACAGCACGCTGGGATAGTCTCCTCCAGACCGACAACCTTGATGAAAAATCGACTCTGGCGAGATTCAAAACCGGGCCTTATGGTCAGAAAGCAAACGTTCTAACCACTGGGCCAGGCATCTATCTGAAATAAAACGAATACTACTACTACTACTACTACTAATAATAATAATAATAATAATAATAATAATAATAATAATAATAATAATGTCCAGCGGATTGTAACATAGCAATCAAGGAATTCGAAAAACTGTCAAAATATAAAGACCTGAAAACTGATATACAAAAAAATGTGGAAATTGAAAACAAGATTCGTGCCAATGATAGTAGGTGCACTTGGAATGATAAAAAATGGAACAAAACAACACATTGAATAAATCCCTGGAAACCCCAGCTTAAGAGATATACAAAAAATTGTTTTGCTAAGTACAGCCCACACACTAAGGAGAACATTGTCAATGTAACGATAGAGATATCAGGGAGATAAAAAAAAAAAAAAAAACGGGCAATGGAGCCATAACAACACACCACGACTTGCCTTAGATCTTCCTGCAGACTTGGTAGGTAGTGCGACCATATCAGAAATCGATTTATAATGAAAAATGACAATAATAATAATAATAATAATAATAATAATAATAATAATAAATGCCCGGATGCTTATTCTGACTAATCAGTTATTTCACAGTTTTAACCGCATGTCACCGACACACACAGAGCCTCGTGTGAGTCCCTCTCCGCTGGTAGTTGATCAAGTGAGTCTTGATCACTCGACACTTCCCTCCCATATTGTTTACATTAGCAGTATAGCCCGGCGTTGCCCGGGTGTAATGAAAGCTTGAAAACTAAACCATGGTCCTGGAGCTCAGACTCTTTGGACGTTGGCACGAAAGACTAAAAAGCAATAGTTAATTCCAGTTAAAGCGAAACCGTAGACTGAAAGAAAAATGAATGGATCTAAGTCAAATTTTGATTTCCTGGTATCGATATCAAATAAGTCTTTTTCGTCGTAAACTGAATTTTGAAGGATAAATAAGTCCTCTGAATAAATGGTATCATGGCTGAGACTAAAAACTACAATTATACCTACGTAGAGCCAAACCCGAAGCAAAAACTAAAATTAAAGGGCCGAAAAAATACAGACATATAGGCAGATAAACTGACACACACACAAATATCTTGCCTTTTATATATATATATATTACCGATGTTCTGCACTATTGTAAGAACTGCAACCTTGAAACTTCTGAATATCGTTTCTTATGTCTTTGTCTATGAGTGCATCAAATTTAATTAAAATCAGACCACTCCTTCTATAACCCGATTTTTTCGATTTTTGATATTTATCGGGATACCTCGACACAAAACCTAGCTAAGAACACTCGCAGACGCTTGCAGTACAACTGTGTAAATTTTCAAGAAAATCGGTTCAGTCGTTTCGGAGTCGATAGGTAACGAACACACACACACACACAGAAAGTTTTATTTATAAATAAGATGGAGGATAGGAATATCTCATTACTGTATATAGGTCAGTCAGTTAAGTGCCATACGTGAAACACGCTTGGGCGATCATGTCTCGAAAGATACATGACTGACTGGACAGAAGATTATCCTGCAGTATGTTGCTATTGCTTTCTGCAGTAGATTGGTTGCCAGCCAAGGCTATAGAATCCAATCTGTCCTGCTATTTAACGCATAACTGGAGGGAAGAGACGGATTAATACCTTTCCCAAGGGTATTTGTGCGTAAGTGAATGCAATGGATTCAAATGGAATTCGAATTCGGCTCCCCGATTTCTCGTTCCGAGCCGATATCCACTGCGCCACAACGTACATCCATGTATAAAGGTAGGTATACAATATCTCTGCAACAAGGGTTGTGAGTAGTTTTTTGAGCTGAGCCTTGAAGGTAGCGACTGCTGAAAAGGAAGAGTGCAAAAAGACATCGAATACTCGCACATTTGGCTGTGCTTCATGTGCTTTGCATACCACTATCTGACTGGGTTTCGTGATGAATACATTGGGATTCGGGTATTCTTGTACTACAGTATTACTTTGCTTTTATAATGCTAACTCAATAATATTAATAATAGCGTTAGCATAATTCTCTTTATTATAATACAAGCTTATGTATGCATCTTGTATGCACGAGTTTGTCGTTGCTTGAAAATCTTCCATGTCTTCCAACAAAAACAGACTGTTATTATTTTCATTATTGTCCGTGAATTGTTATACTATAATGTAATTTGACATCTTTGAAAATGGCTTACGTAAGCCGAAAGCTTAGGATGGATTTTTAAAAAAAGTATGTATCAATATTGTAATTTTCTTTCTTCATTTAATGATAATGCTATTAAACTAATCAGAGAATATGAAAAAAATGGGCATAAAATTAATAGACAAAGCAAGTCTATATTATTTAACGAAACATGCCTTAATATATCATGCGTGGGTGTATATATGTATTTGTATATATATATATACATATGTTCTTATATATTTTTTTGAATTTTTTTATTTGTGAATTTAGTACTTCAGTCATATCAATTGGTTTATTTATATATTGATGCGACTTCGAGGAAGCATTGATCTACGCTACAAGTATCTATATCTTTAGAATAGGTCAGTTTTCTATTGTTATTAAGTAATAAACTGATCCCTAACTAATTACTACTTATTAATACAATCCGTCTCTTCTACCATCAGCTATAGTTTAAAGAGCAGGATAGAAAATCTTCTGCCCAGTCAGTTATGTCTCTTTCAGGATATGATCACCCAAAGCATGTGTCACATATGGCATTTAACTGACTGAATGAAGATAATAGTTGGAAAAATAAATAAAGCTTCTCTTGGGCAAAAATTGGGGGATCAATTTTCTATTGTTATTAAGTAATAAACTGATCCCCCACTAATTACTACTTATTAATACAATCCGTTTCTTCTCCCTTCAGCGATAGTTTAAAGAGTAGGATAGAGAACCTTCTGCCCAGTCAGTTATATCTCTTTCGAGACATGATCGACCAGGTGTGTATCACGTATGGCATTTAACTGACTGACTGATAAAGCACAAAGAAGAATCAGCAATTTTATTGCTCATGACCTGGCATCCTGTTTCAGTCACTTTTCGACTACTGTAACGTAGCTTCCCTTAGCTTTTTCTATAAATATTTCTATGATAACTGTTCTGAATAAATTTCCTACCATACATCTATTTTATAAATTTAGGCGCAGTTTTTGTTTAGAGGCAAGGACATATCATTTTACAGTAATTATTACTAATTACTACTTATTAATACAACCCGCCTCTTCTGCCTCCAGCTATAGTTTTAAAGAGCAGTCAGTCAGTCAGTCATGTCTCTTTCGAGACATGATCGCCCAAACCACTTTTAGTTTAGAGGCAAGGTGTTGGGGCGCTCTCCACCTTTCCACGGAAATGGACTATACGAATCACTATATAAAGTAGTAGTGATTATACCTTGAGAGAAGGAAGTCGAGAAGGAAGTCGAGTAAGGAAGTCGAGTAAAGAAGTCGAGTGAGCTAGTCCGTCGGGTATTTCCGGTATTGCACCGGAAGTGTTCTACTAGTCAATCTATCACATCTCTACGACGATACTGTATACTAATTACCTCGTTCTGTATTCTACTAATCCTCACCTCTGGTAAATACTTCTCTTTCCTGTCAATACACTTACTTTTATACTATTACGCTGTTTTGTATTATTTCACATAATTCTGTTACCCGACGTAATACAAGGTCTTATCATTTTACAGTTTAAATGGCTAGATGTAACCGTAAGTTCTATGCTAAAAGTTTCCTCTCTCGCACTTCTCGCTTGTGGTGATTTCTTCCAACTTTTTGGCTTTCCATTCAAGTTTGATCTGCAAAACTTTAAATCTAATGTCAATGGTTACCTTATTTTCTGTTCTTTTTATTGTTCTCTCCTAAATAATGTTTTCTTTTTCTCATATTCTTACACACTCAGTAACCTCCTACGTTTTGTAATTCTCTCGAAAATTGTAAAAATGTGGCCCATTAAAAATTTCGCCTTTAATAATTGACACCTTGGTTTTGGATCAGAAGACATGAATGAGAAAGATGAATGAGAACGATGACATCGAGTGGTTAGAATGAGAAAACAATTCAGAAAATGATGGATTCATTATTATTGCTATTATAAAAGACCTACAAAAAGGACAGAACAAAGATGCATTGCTCGTACGCGCTCGGAAATAACGAGACATGTGCAGAGAAACATTAATCGCAGGATTGGCTAAATTGTGAAAAAGACAAAGACGAAGGCATTCATAATGACTTCACAGGAACAAAGCCTATTGAGCAGGAATTACGAGGCAGGTTTAATCATAAAGAATGGTGCGGAATAGTGAAAAACAGGTTGAGACTATTGATCAATCTTGAAACCAAAGTAACACTAAGGTTGTCATTACAAGACACAGGTTGATTCATTATCAGCGCTTTCTGCAGATAAATGGAGCGAACATCTTCCTGAACCAGTCGCAGAAAGCCATGCAGTCACTACTCTTTTGGGCTTTACTGACAGACCTATAAAAACAAGGTGTAGGTGGGTCTTCCAGTTGTCCAGCTCACCCCACTCGATCTTTTGAACAGGGGCAGAAGTTTATCTTTTGTTTTCTGTTGAGGATTCGGTTTACGGTTCCCTTTAAACTTTATTTTCAATCTTTACTGCTAAAGTCTCTGCCTGAATTCTAACCAATCTTCAAGTTCACACTCTTTCCCAGTTTTATGGGAAATATTAGAGATTCATCCCTTGTTTTATGGTTAGGGTAGGGTTTCTGGTTCTCGTTATAGTTGTTTGATTATCTTTCACTTCCAGTTGCCCCCTTGTATCTTAGTGAACATCATCGCCTTTATTGGCTGAACTGATTAAACAATTACATAAATATTTTCATGGTTAATTTTTCTTCTGATGATCTTTCCTCTATGGTACCTAGACTTTATTAATTTAAGCCCAGTATACTTCTGTCACTTTCCCACCACCGTAATGTAGCTTCCCTGTGCCTTTTCTATAAATATTTTCATGGTAATTGTTCTGATGATCTTTCCTCTATGGTACCTAGACTTTATGAATTTAAGCCCAGTATACTTCTGTCACTTTCCCACCACCGTAATGTAGCTTCCCTGTGCCTTTTCTATAAATATTTTCATGGTAATTGTACTGATGATCTTTCCTCTATGGTACCTAGACTTTATGAATTTAAGCCCAGTATACTTCTGTCACTTTCCCACCACCGTAATGTAGCTTCCCTGTGCCTTTTCTATAAATATTTTCATGGTAATTGTTCTGATGATCTTTCCTCTATGGTACCTAGACTTTATGAATTTAAGCCCAGTATACTTCTGTCACTTTCCCACCACCGTAATGTAGCTTCCCTGTGCCTTTTCTATAAATATTTTCATGGTAATTGTTCTGATGATCTTTCCTCTATGGTACCTAGACTTTATGAATTTAAGCCCAGTATACTTCTGTCACTTTCCCACCACCGTAATATAGCTTCCCTGTGCCTTTTCTATAAATATTTTCATGGTAATTGTTCTGATGATCTTTCCTCTATGGTACCTAGACTTTATGAATTTAAGCCCAGTATACTTCTGTCACTTTCCCACCACCGTAATGTAGCTTCCCTGTGCCTTTTCTATAAATATTTTCATGGTAATTGTTCTGATGATCTTTCCTCTATGGTACCTAGACTTTATGAATTTAAGCCCAGTATACTTCTGTCACTTTCCCACCATCGTAATGTAGCTTCCCTGTGCCTTTTCTATAAATATTTTCATGGTAATTGTTCTGATGATCTATGGTACCTAGACTTTATGAATTTAGGCCCAGTATACTTCTGTCACTTTCCCACCATCGTAATGTAGCTTCCCTGGGCCTTTTCTATAAATATTTTCATGGTAATTGTTCTGATGATCTATGGTACCTAGACTTTATGAATTTAGGCCCAGTATACTTCTGTCACTTTCCCACCTCCGTAATGTAGCTTCCCTGTGCCTTTTCTATAAATATTTTCATGGTAATTGTTCTGATGATCTTTCCTCTATGGCACCTAGACTTTATGAATTTAAGCCCAGTATACTTCTGTCACTTTCCCACCACCGTAATGTAGCTTCCCTGTGCCTTTTCTATAAATATTTTCATGGTAATTGTTCTGATGATCTTTTCTCTATGGTACCTAGACTTTATGAATTTAAGCCCAGTATACTTCTGGCACTTTCCCACCACCGTAATGTAGCTTCCCTGTGCCTTTTCTATAAATATTTTCATGGTAATTGTACTGATGATCTTTCCTCTATGGTACCTAGACTTTATGAATTTAAGCCCAGTATACTTCTGTCACTTTCCCACCACCGTAATGTAGCTTCCCTGTGCCTTTTCTATAAATATTTTCATGGTAATTGTTCTGATGATCTTTCCTCTATGGTACCTAGACTTTATGAATTTAAGCCCAGTATACTTCTGTCACTTTCCCACCACCGTAATATAGCTTCCCTGTGCCTTTTCTATAAATATTTTCATGGTAATTGTTCTGATGATCTTTCCTCTATGGTACCTAGACTTTATGAATTTAAGCCCAGTATACTTCTGTCACTTTCCCACCACCGTAATGTAGCTTCCCTGTGCCTTTTCTATAAATATTTTCATGGTAATTGTTCTGATGATCTTTCCTCTATGGTACCTAGACTTTATGAATTTAAGCCCAGTATACTTCTGTCACTTTCCCACCACCGTAATATAGCTTCCCTGTGCCTTTTCTATAAATATTTTCATGGTAATTGTTCTGATGATCTTTTCTCTATTGTACCTAGACTTTATGAATTTAAGCCCAGTATACTTCTGTCACTTTCCCACCACTGTAATGTAGCTTCCCTCGGCCTTTTCTATAAAATATTTTCATGGTAATTGTTCTGATGATCTTTCCTCTATGGTACCTAGACTTTATGAATTTAAGCCCAGTATACTTCTGGCACTTTCCACCACCGTAATGTAGCTTCCCTCTACCTTTTCTATAAATATTTTCATGGTAATTGTACTGATGATCTTTCCTCTATGGTACCTAGACTTTATGAATTTAAGCCCAGTATACTTCTGTCACTTTCCCACCACGTAATGTAGCTTCCCTGTGCCTTTTCTATAAATATTTTCATGGTAATTGTTCTGATGATCTTTCCTCTATGGTACACCTAGACTTTATGAATTTAAGCCCAGTATACTTCTGTCACTTTCCCACCACCGTAATATAGCTTCCCTGTGCCTTTTCTATAAATATTTTCATGGTAATTGTTCTGATGATCTTTTCTCTATGGTACCTAGACTTTATGAATTTAAGCCCAGTATACTTCTGTCACTTTCCCCACCACCGTAATAACAACCCACTGGGCCTTTTCTATAAATATTTTCATGGTAATTGTTCTGATGATCTTTTCTCTATGGTACCTAGACTTTATGAATTTAAGCCCAGTATACTTCTGTCACTTTCCCACCACCGTAATATAGCTTCCCTGTGCCTTTTCTATAAATATTTTCATGGTAATTGTTCTGATGATCTTTTCTCTCTGGGTACCTAGACTTTATGAATTTAAGCCCAGTATACTTCTGTCACTTTCCCTGCCATGTCTGCTTCCTAGGCCTTTTCTATAAATATTTTCCTTAGTAATTGTTCTGATGATCTTTTCTCTATGGTACCTAGACTTTATGAATTTAAGCCCAGTATACTTCTGTCACTTTCCCACCACCGTAATATAGCTTCCCTGGGCCTTTTCTATAAATATTTTCATGGTAATTGTTCTGATGATCTTTTCTCTATGGTACCTAGACTTTATGAATTTAAGCCCAGTATACTTCTATGTACCCCACCACCGTAATGTAGCTTCCCTGTGCCTTTTCTATAAATATTTTCATGGTAATTGTTCTGATGATCTTTCCTCTATGGTACCTAGACTTTATGAATTTAAGCCCAGTATACTTCTGTCACTTTCCCACCATAATATAGCTTCCTGTGCCTTTTCTATAAATATTTTCATGGTAATTGTTTCTGATGATCTTTCCTCTATGGTACCTAGACTTTATGAATTTAAGCCCAGTATACTTCTGTCACTTTCCCACCACCGTAATGTGGCTTCCCTGTGCCTTTTCTATAAATATTTTCATGGTAATTGTTCTGATGATCTTTCCTCTATGGTACCTAGACTTTATGAATTTAAGCCCAGTATACTTCATATTAACTTACCACCGTAATATAGCTTCCCTGTGCCTTTTCTATAAATATTTTTCATGGTAATTGTTCTGATGATCTTTTCTCTATTGTACCTAGACTTTATGAATTTAAGCCCAGTATACTTCTGTCACTTTCCCACCATAATGTAGCTTCCCTCGGCCTTTTCTATAAATATTTTCATGGTAATTGTTCTGATGATCTTTCCTCTATGGTACCTAGACTTTATGAATTTAAGCCCCGTATACTTCTGGCACTTTCCCACCACCGTAATGTAGCTTCCCTCTGCCTTTTCTATAAATATTTTCATGGTAATTGTACTGATGATCTTTCCTCTATGGTACCTAGACTTTATGAATTTAAGCCCAGTATACTTCTGTCACTTTCCCACCACCGTAATGTAGCTTCCCTGTGCCTTTTCTATAAATATTTTCATGGTAATTGTTCTGATGATCTTTCCTCTATGGTACCTAGACTTTATGAATTTAAGCCCAGTATACTTCTGTCACTTTCCCACCACCGTAATGTAGCTTCCCTGGGTCTTTTCTATAAATATTCTCATGGTAATTGTTCTGATGATCTTTCCTCTATGGTACCTAGACTTTATGAATTTAAGCCCAGTATACTTCTGTCACTTTCCCACCACAATAATGTAGCTTCCCTGCGCCTTTTCTATAAATATTTTCATGGTAATGGTTCTGATGATCTTTCCTCTATGGTACCTAGACTTTATGAATTTAAGCCCAGTATACTTCTGTCACTTTCCCACCACCGTAATATAGCTTCCCTGTGCCTTTTCTATAAATATTTTCATGGTAATTGTTCTGATGATCTTTTCTCTATGGTACCTAGACTTTATGAATTTAAGCCCAGTATACTTCTGACACTTTCCCACCACCGTAATGTAGCTTCCCTGTGCCTTTTCTATAAATATTTTCATGGTAAATGTTCTGATGATCTTTCCTCTATGGTACCTAGACTTTATGAATTTAAGCCCAGTATACTTCTGTCACTTTCCCACCACCGTAATGTAGCTTCCCTGTGACTTTTCTATAAATATTTTCATGGTAATTGTTCTGATGATCTTTCCTCTATGGTACCTAGACTTTATGAATTTAAGCCCAGTATACTTCTGTCACTTTCCCACCACCGTAATGTAGCTTCCCTCGGCCTTTTCTATAAATATTTTCATGGTAATTGTTCTGATGATCTTTCCTCTATGGTACGTAGACTTTATGAATTTAAGCCCAGTATACTTCTGTCACTTTCCCACCACCGTAATGTAGCTTGCCTGCGCGTTTTCTAGAAATATTTTCATGGTAATTGTTCTGATGATCTTTCCTCTATGGTACCTAGACTTTATGAATTTAAGCCCAGTATACTTCTGTCACTTTCCCACCACCGTAATGTAGCTTCCCTGTGCCTTTTCTATAAATATTTTCATGGTAATTGTTCTGATGATCTATGGTACCTAGACTTTATGAATTTAGGCCCAGTATACTTCTGTCACTTTCCCACCATCGTAATGTAGCTTCCCTGGGCCTTTTCTATAAATATTTTCATGGTAATTGTTCTGATGATCTATGGTACCTAGACTTTATGAATTTAGGCCCAGTATACTTCTGTCACTTTCCCACCTCCGTAATGTAGCTTCCCTGTGCCTTTTCTATAAATATTTTCATGGTAATTGTTCTGATGATCTTTCCTCTATGGCACCTAGACTTTATGAATTTAAGCCCAGTATACTTCTGTCACTTTCCCACCACCGTAATGTAGCTTCCCTGTGCCTTTTCTATAAATATTTTCATGGTAATTGTTCTGATGATCTTTTCTCTATGGTACCTAGACTTTATGAATTTAAGCCCAGTATACTTCTGGCACTTTCCCACCACCGTAATGTAGCTTCCCTGTGCCTTTTCTATAAATATTTTCATGGTAATTGTACTGATGATCTTTCCTCTATGGTACCTAGACTTTATGAATTTAAGCCCAGTATACTTCTGTCACTTTCCCACCACCGTAATGTAGCTTCCCTGTGCCTTTTCTATAAATATTTTCATGGTAATTGTTCTGATGATCTTTCCTCTATGGTACCTAGACTTTATGAATTTAAGCCCAGTATACTTCTGTCACTTTCCCACCACCGTAATATAGCTTCCCTGTGCCTTTTCTATAAATATTTTCATGGTAATTGTTCTGATGATCTTTCCTCTATGGTACCTAGACTTTATGAATTTAAGCCCAGTATACTTCTGTCACTTTCCCACCACCGTAATGTAGCTTCCCTGTGCCTTTTCTATAAATATTTTCATGGTAATTGTTCTGATGATCTTTCCTCTATGGTACCTAGACTTTATGAATTTAAGCCCAGTATACTTCTGTCACTTTCCCACCACCGTAATATAGCTTCCCTGTGCCTTTTCTATAAATATTTTCATGGTAATTGTTCTGATGATCTTTTCTCTATTGTACCTAGACTTTATGAATTTAAGCCCAGTATACTTCTGTCACTTTCCCACCACTGTAATGTAGCTTCCCTCGGCCTTTTCTATAAATATTTTCATGGTAATTGTTCTGATGATCTTTCCTCTATGGTACCTAGACTTTATGAATTTAAGCCCAGTATACTTCTGGCACTTTCCCACCACCGTAATGTAGCTTCCCTCTGCCTTTTCTATAAATATTTTCATGGTAATTGTACTGATGATCTTTCCTCTATGGTACCTAGACTTTATGAATTTAAGCCCAGTATACTTCTGTCACTTTCCCACCACCGTAATGTAGCTTCCCTGTGCCTTTTCTATAAATATTTTCATGGTAATTGTTCTGATGATCTTTCCTCTATGGTACCTAGACTTTATGAATTTAAGCCCAGTATACTTCTGTCACTTTCCCACCACCGTAATATAGCTTCCCTGTGCCTTTTCTATAAATATTTTCATGGTAATTGTTCTGATGATCTTTTCTCTATGGTACCTAGACTTTATGAATTTAAGCCCAGTATACTTCTGTCACTTTCCCACCACCGTAATATAGCTTCCCTGGGCCTTTTCTATAAATATTTTCATGGTAATTGTTCTGATGATCTTTTCTCTATGGTACCTAGACTTTATGAATTTAAGCCCAGTATACTTCTGTCACTTTCCCACCACCGTAATATAGCTTCCCTGTGCCTTTTCTATAAATATTTTCATGGTAATTGTTCTGATGATCTTTTCTCTATGGTACCTAGACTTTATGAATTTAAGCCCAGTATACTTCTGTCACTTTCCCACCACCGTAATATAGCTTCCCTGGGCCTTTTCTATAAATATTTTCATGGTAATTGTTCTGATGATCTTTTCTCTATGGTACCTAGACTTTATGAATTTAAGCCCAGTATACTTCTGTCACTTTCCCACCACCGTAATATAGCTTCCCTGGGCCTTTTCTATAAATATTTTCATGGTAATTGTTCTGATGATCTTTTCTCTATGGTACCTAGACTTTATGAATTTAAGCCCAGTATACTTCTGTCACTTTCCCACCACCGTAATGTAGCTTCCCTGTGCCTTTTCTATAAATATTTTCATGGTAATTGTTCTGATGATCTTTCCTCTATGGTACCTAGACTTTATGAATTTAAGCCCAGTATACTTCTGTCACTTTCCCACCACCGTAATATAGCTTCCCTGTGCCTTTTCTATAAATATTTTCATGGTAATTGTTCTGATGATCTTTCCTCTATGGTACCTAGACTTTATGAATTTAAGCCCAGTATACTTCTGTCACTTTCCCACCACCGTAATATAGCTTCCCTGTGCCTTTTCTATAAATATTTTCATGGTAATTGTTCTGATGATCTTTTCTCTATTGTACCTAGACTTTATGAATTTAAGCCCAGTATACTTCTGTCACTTTCCCACCACTGTAATGTAGCTTCCCTCGGCCTTTTCTATAAATATTTTCATGGTAATTGTTCTGATGATCTTTCCTCTATGGTACCTAGACTTTATGAATTTAAGCCCCGTATACTTCTGGCACTTTCCCACCACCGTAATGTAGCTTCCCTCTGCCTTTTCTATAAATATTTTCATGGTAATTGTACTGATGATCTTTCCTCTATGGTACCTAGACTTTATGAATTTAAGCCCAGTATACTTCTGTCACTTTCCCACCACCGTAATGTAGCTTCCCTGTGCCTTTTCTATAAATATTTTCATGGTAATTGTTCTGATGATCTTTCCTCTATGGTACCTAGACTTTATGAATTTAAGCCCAGTATACTTCTGTCACTTTCCCACCACCGTAATGTAGCTTCCCTGGGTCTTTTCTATAAATATTCTCATGGTAATTGTTCTGATGATCTTTCCTCTATGGTACCTAGACTTTATGAATTTAAGCCCAGTATACTTCTGTCACTTTCCCACCACAATAATGTAGCTTCCCTGCGCCTTTTCTATAAATATTTTCATGGTAATGGTTCTGATGATCTTTCCTCTATGGTACCTAGACTTTATGAATTTAAGCCCAGTATACTTCTGTCACTTTCCCACCACCGTAATATAGCTTCCCTGTGCCTTTTCTATAAATATTTTCATGGTAATTGTTCTGATGATCTTTTCTCTATGGTACCTAGACTTTATGAATTTAAGCCCAGTATACTTCTGACACTTTCCCACCACCGTAATGTAGCTTCCCTGTGCCTTTTCTATAAATATTTTCATGGTAAATGTTCTGATGATCTTTCCTCTATGGTACCTAGACTTTATGAATTTAAGCCCAGTATACTTCTGTCACTTTCCCACCACCGTAATGTAGCTTCCCTGTGACTTTTCTATAAATATTTTCATGGTAATTGTTCTGATGATCTTTCCTCTATGGTACCTAGACTTTATGAATTTAAGCCCAGTATACTTCTGTCACTTTCCCACCACCGTAATGTAGCTTCCCTCGGCCTTTTCTATAAATATTTTCATGGTAATTGTTCTGATGATCTTTCCTCTATGGTACGTAGACTTTATGAATTTAAGCCCAGTATACTTCTGTCACTTTCCCACCACCGTAATGTAGCTTGCCTGCGCGTTTTCTAGAAATATTTTCATGGTAATTGTTCTGATGATCTTTCCTCTGTGGTACCTAGACTTTATGAATTTAAGCCCAGTATACTTCTGTCACTTTCCCACCACCGTAATGTAGCTTCCCTGTGCCTTTTCTATAAAGTATTTTCATAGGTGAATTGTTCTGATGATCTTTCCTCTATGGTACCTAGAACTTTATGAATTTAAGCCCTGATATACTTCTGTCCTTTCCCACCACCGTAATGTAGCTTCCCTCTGCCTTTTCTATAAATATTTTCATGGTAATTGTTCTGATGATCTTTCCACTCTGCAGGTTTCCTAGACTTTGTGAATTTAAGCCCAGTATACTTCTGTCACTTTCCCACCACCGTAATGTAGCTTCCCTGTGCCTTTTCTATAAATATTTTCATAGGTAAGTTGTTGTTTCTGATGATCTTTCCTCTATGGTACCTCAGACTTTATGAATTTAAGCCCTGATATACTTCTGTCACTTTCCCACCACCGTAATGTGTAAAAGCTTCCCTGGGAGCCTTTTCTGTAAATATTTTCATAGGTAATTGTTTTGATGATCTTTCCTCTATGGTTTTACCTGAAACTTTATGGTTAATTTTGCTATACCCTTCTGTCCTTACTTCTCCACCTTTCCCACCTCCGTAACTGTTAAGCTTCCCCGTGCCTTTTGCTATAAATATTTTCATGGTAATTGTTCTGATGATCTTTCCTCTATGGTGCCTAGACTTTATGAAGTTTAAGCCCAGTATACTTCTGTCACTTTCCTACCACCGTAATGTAGCTTCCCTGTGCCTTTTCTATAAATATTTTCATGGTAATTGTTCTGATGATCTTTCCTCTATGGTACCTAGACTTTATGAATTTAAGCCCAGTATACTTCTGGCACTTTCCCACCACCGTAATGTAGCTTCCCTGTGCCTTTTCTATAAATATTTTCATGGTAATTGTTCTGATGATCTTTCCTCTACGTTTCCTAGACTTTATGAATTTAACCCCAGTATTCTTGTGTCACTTTCCCACCACCGTAATGTAGCTTCCCTGGGCCTTTTCTATAAATATTTTCATGGAAATTTTTCTGATTAATTTTATCGCCCGTTTCACACTCCACCCACGTCTATTGAACAGGTGAAGAGGCTCATCCTTTGTTCCCTGTTTAGGATGTGGTTCCCGGCTTTCTCTTTTCCAATCTTTTCACTCTTACGTATCCCCCTGCGCTTCAGTGGCGTTACCTCCTTGCTCGGGGTGATACGATTAAAAAAAAAACCTAGACTTTATGAATTTAAGTCTAGTATACTTCTGTCACTTTCATACCACCGAATTTTCACTTTAATTATATATTTTTTCCTACATATAGCAATGCCCTCAGTTAAGAATATGTCTGTTAAGAAATATTTTTAAAAATTTTTCCCTAGGCAAGGCGAGGCCACCGCTAGTGCGCAGGGGTAACACTGAGAGAATGCATTGGGCACAGTCGATACTGAAGAAAGGATAAAATATATCAGCGCTTTTTGCAGATAAATGGGCGAACATCTTGAAACAGTCGCAGAAAGCCATGAGGTCACTACACTTTTGGGCTTTACCATTCCCACTGACAGATCTATAACAACTAGGCGTAGATGGGTCTCCCTATCGTCCTGCTCACGCTCCTGCATGGCCTTTTGAACAGGAGTAAAAGTTTATTCCTTGTTTTCTGTTAAGGATTATGTTTTCGGTTCCTTTAAATTCTACTTCAAATCTATATCGCTAACGTCTTTACCTGAATTCTAAATTATTTTTTCTCAACAAAAGAGAATAGACTCGCCTATGCCCCGGTTTACATTCCTCCCCATTTTCTTGAACGGAATTAGAGCTTTGTCCCTTGTTTTATGCTTAGGATAGGGATTCTGGTTCTCGTTTAAGGAAATATAATCTCAGTACAAGTGTGCCGGTTAAGTGTCACTTTACAACAGAATTTGTGCAAACACAATGCTTATATTTTTTCATTATGTTTCATTTCTAGCAACTTCTTGCGTCTTAGTGACTCTGTCGCCTTGCTTGGGAATGAATTCATTAAAAATTAGTTTTAGGCTATATAGAATATTTTTCGTACATATAGCAATGCCATCAGTTAAAATATATCCGTTAAGGAATATTTTATAAATCATTTCACCCCAAGTAAGGAGGGACCGCCGCTACTGCGCAGGTGGGTACAGCGAGAGAATAGATTGTGTACAGGGGAGTTTGAAAGAAAGATAAAAGATGAAACGAGATTCAAGAGGATAGATGATGGCAATCGATGATGCATTTAAATGTTTTAAGATTGTAGAGGTCAGGAAAGCAAGTAAACGAAAGATCTTAATAATAAAAAGTGTAAGAAGAAGAATACTAATAAAAACAATAAAAATAAAAGAAGAAATAATATTGAGTGTAATAATAATAATAATAATAATAATAATAATAATAATTATAATAATAATAATTGTTCTGTACTTGCACCCCAAATGAATATAAAAATCGTCACGATAGAGTGGGGCAATATTTACATTGGACAATGTGCAAACACTATGCAAAATCTGTAAACAAACACGGGTATGAACATCACCCAGCACCGGTTACAGAAATAGAAGATATCACCATTCTCTGGGATTACACCTTCTACAGAGATAGAAAAATTGAAGCAAATAGGCCGGACATTATTGTTAAAAACCAGAAAGAAAAACCTTGATATGGCGTGTCCAGCGGATTGTAAAATAGCAACCAAGGAATTCGAAAAAATTCAAAATATAAAACCTGGAAACTGAAATAGAAAACATGTGGGAATTGAAAACAAGAGTCGTGCCAGTGATACTAGGTGCACTTGGAATGATAAAAAATGGAACAAAACAACACATTGAATGAATCCCTGGAAACCCCAGCTTAAGAGATATAAAAAAAATTGTTTTGTTAAGTACAGCCCACACACTAAGGAGAACTTTGTCAATGTAACGATAGAGATATCAGGGAGATAAGAAAAAACGGGCAATGTAGCCATAACAACACACCACGACTTGCCTTAGATCTTCCTGCAGACTTGGTTGATAGTGCGACCATATCAGAAATCGAAATATGATGAAAAATTACATAATAATAATAATCATAATAATAATAATAATAAGCGAAACATTAAAAAGAGTAATAATTTGAACAATACGAAGAAGAACAGTAATAGTCAGGAAAGCAAGTAAACGACAGGGAATTTCAAAAAAGAGAAATGCGAGAAAATAAACTGTTAGAGTAGAAGAGGCGTCTGCATTTAACTATTTCATTGGTGAAATTGTGGGACGTATATGCCAATGTGGTAGCACGCTTATATTCATGGACGGAGCACCAGGGAAAAAAGGTCATCAGAGAAATTTGCCATGAAACTATTTGTAGAAAGCCACGACACCTCGGTGAGAATGTGACTGAATTAGAGATGCCAGGTCAGGACCGATTACATTGCAGATCTTCCTTCAATTGTTTCGAGAACATCAGGGTGAATAGCAGGAACACTTGACCAGATTGTTTCGAGAACATCAGGGTGAATAGCAGGAACACTTGACCAGATTGTTTCGAGAACATCAGGGTGAATAGCAGGAACACTTGACCAGATTGTTTCGAGAACATCAGGGTGAATAGCAGGAACACTTGACCAGATTGTTTCGAGAACATCAGGGTGAATAGCAGGAACACTTGACCAGATTGTTTCGAGAACATCAGGGTGAATAGCAGGAACACTTGACCAGATTGTTTCGAGAACATCAGGGTGAATAGCAGGAACACTTGACCAGATATGGCAGCAGAATTCGATGCAAGGACGAATGATAGATTTATAAATATGCAAGATTTATACTTTTTTATTAATCATATCGCCTCAAGCAAGGCATTTTATTGCCGCTGTTTTGCACGCGGTTACATAGGAAGAAAGTTATGAGAAAAAGTGACAGGTTATAGAGGGTGTCAACAATTGGGTAAGAGAATGATGATTGTGGTCACAAAGTGAGGGACCAGTTTATATATTAATTGAAAGGTAGAATTGATCCCCCGCTTTATATCGACATATAATAGTATAGAATTTTTTTTTTATAATCAAGGCATTTTACTGCCATTGCTTTGCAGGGGTTACATAGGAGGAAAGTTATGAGAAAAAGTGACAGGGTATGGGGGGATCAGGAAGTGGGAAAGAGAAGGATAAGAATATTGATGAGAGTGGGGTGGACGGAGAAAAGAGTATGAGAGAAAGGATGCAGGTTAATGAGATAGGAGATGACTATTGACTTTACATTTAAATTCTTGGCGATTGCAGCTGTCGGACTATCTATCTATCTTTATTTATTTATTTATTTATTTATTTATTATAATTATATCGCCACAAGCAAGGCATTTTACTGCCTCTGTTTTGCAGGAGGGGGTTACATAGGAGGAAAGTTATGAGAAAGAGTGACAGGTTATAGAGGGTCTCAGGAAGTGCGTAAGAGAAGGATGAGAATACTGATGAGAGTGGAGTGGAAGGAGAAAGGAGCATGAGAGAGAGGATGTAGGTTAAAGAGATAGGAAATGACTATTGACTTCACATTTAAATTCTTGGAGATTGTAGTCGTCGGGCTATCTATCTATCTATCTATCTATCTATCTATCTATCTATCTATCTATCTCAGTCTGTTCATGTCTATCTATCTATCTATCTATCTATCTATCTATCTATCTATCTATCTCATTCTGTTCATATCTATCTATCTATCTATCTATCTATCTATCTATCTATCTATCTATCTATCTTTTTTTTAAAAACATATCGCCCCAAGCAAGGCATTTTACTGTCACTGTTTTGCAGGGGGTTACATAGTAGGAAAGTTATGAGAAAGAATGACAGATTAAAGCGGGGGTCAGGAAGTGGGTAAGAGAAGGATGAGAATACAGATGAGAGTGGAGTGGACGGAGAAAAGAGAGGATGCAGGTTAATGAGATAGGAAATGACTATTGACTTTACATTTAAACTCTTGGAAATTGTAGACGTCGGGCTATCTATCTATCTATCTATCTATCTATCTATCTATCTATCTATCTATCTATCTATCTATCTCAGTCTGTTCATGTCTATCTATCTATCTATCTATCTATCTATCTTTTTTTTTTATAATCATATCGCCCCAAGCAAGGCATTTTACTGCCACTGTTTTGCAGGGGGTTACATTGGAGGAAAGATTGTGACAAAACACTTTCTGGCCCGACAAAGAGACGAAAACTTCCTATAAGTAGATGCATTTATAGATCTGATATATTTGTTCCACTCCAGATCGGTTCAAAAAGCAAGGCCAAGGAGGCCCAATGAGTTGATCTCAAAGAGACTTATGAATAAGAAGAAGAATAGTGACTATAACAAGGTAAATAAGAATGGTAATAACATTAAAAAGAGTAATAATAAGAATAGTACGAGTAAGATGAATAATAGTAATAATATCAAGAGAAATAATATTAAGAAGATTAATATTAATAAGAGTAAGAAGAAAAATAGTAATAATCAAAAGAATAACAATATTAAGAAAGTAATAATAATAATAATATGAAGAAGAAGAAGAAGAAGACTAATAAAAATAATTTATACTATAATAAGGGACGTGTCCGTCCGTTACAACGCTTTATTAAGGAGAAAAAATTATGTCAATCTTCCTATTTTCACAGAAATAGCCGTTAACCAATTTTATCTTCCCTTTGCTCTTTCTTTTACTTATAAATAATATATTTTACAAATATGTTATCCGCTGCCTTCCTCTGTCTCTCCTTCCTTCTAGCTGACCAGTCAGTATCAGGTTCTCCAGGCTCTCTTTCCTCATTGCATGTCCCAGGAACTTCAGTTGTCTCTTCCTGATGCTCAGCATCAATTTCCTTTTTGTTGCCATTCTTTCCAACACCTCCTCGTTGCTTGCATGCTCAGTCCACGATATCCGTAGCATCCTTCTGTAGAACCACATTTTACCCATCACTTTTGTTAAAGAGTATTCCACACTGTGATAACAGAAGACCTGCCAGCAATGGTAAAATGTTGTTAAAGCCAGGGTGAAAATTTATTGTTCTGGATATATAAAAACACATTTCATTATCTCACATATATATATATATATATATATATATATATATATATATATATATATATATATATATTAATTCAGATACTTTAATCCAAGCGAAAATAGCAGGAAGGTAAATTCCAAAAACCCGATCCTAATTAATATTAAAAATTTTATTTTAATATTAAAAAATGATACAGGAAGAGTGCTCCATGTAATAAAATATTACAGAGCAAATATATATTAAAAAAGGATTAATTCAAAGAAGTTGAATGGCCATTTCGATATGAAGATCTCCACGGGGGATAACACATCACCTCAGCAACAGAAAGTTTCTGAAAGGATTTTTCTGTTGCTGAGGTGATGTGTTATCCCCCGTGGGGATCTTCATATCGAAATGGTCATTCAACATCATTGCATTAATCCATTTTAATTTATATATATATATATATATATATATATATATATATATATATATATATAAACTACTTGCCATAATTATTAGGCCACCCCAGTGTTTTAAAAATATGATGAATTTCATAATATCTTTTATTATTTATTGCTAAGTGAATAATTGTAAATGAAAATAGAATGGTTCTTTTGTTAATACTGCACAATAACATGCGAATCAAATGAATTTATAAATATTTAATAATTTACCTATATTGCAGTTTCATCAATGAAAGAATGAAGAAAATTTAGGTTGGTTCATCTTTGCTTTTTTGCCTTGTAAAATTTTCAAAGTAATAATAACAAAAGAACCATTCTATTTTAATTTAGAATTAGTCACTTGGTAATAAATACTAAAAATAGTATGAAATATATCATTTCTTTTAAAAAACTGAGGTGGCCTAATAATTATGGCCAGTAGTATATATATATATATATATATATATATATATATATGTGTGTGTGTGTGTGTGTGTGTGTGTGTATAGCAAATCTACGGGGTGCGATGGGTAAATTGTCGATATTTGCCTTGTAAAATTTTGCAAAGTAATAATAAAAAAAAGAACCATTCTATTTTCGTTTAGAATTATCCACTTGGCAATAACTACTAAAAATAGTATGAAATACATAATTTCTTTTTTTGACTGGAGTGGACTAATAATTCATGGCCGGTAGTTTAGTTAAATAAATATTTAATGACATAATTTTGTTTTGTGTTTTAATTTCACTCAAAAAATAGGCATGAACTTTCTAGAAAACTCAGTATTAAGCTATGCCGTCTAATGAATGCAACTGTATTTCGTAACCAATTAGCTGTTTGCATTTATCCCCAACGTTTGGCTTTGAGCAGTCAGTATATGGCTATTTTAGTTGGTGTGACGAACAAACAGACTGACTAACGGAATTCACAGAATTTTATATATAGATTCATTGTTGGTATGGCGTAACATTTTTCGTGGATTTTTTTAGATAGAGGTTCCTCTTTGTGGTTCAAATATCCTTCATAGCCAGTGTTATGACCGAAAGGCCATAGAAAGATAACACGGACTCGGATATAAGGTTGAATAGTCTACTATCGGGAACACATAGTACAAAGGTAAACGTGGACTGGAGAGTACTTTCACTCGCAGGCGTCCTGACTCAATAATTCACTCACGCTGTGGCTACTACTCAGTGACTGTATTTACTAGCCTTCCCACCCAAGGCTGGATGTGACACATGGTCATTTTAAAGTGGGCATTCCCGGCCATATAGCCGGGCCAAAAATATGTCTGTCTATTTTTACCGAGTCGTGGTTCTACCCTCCGGCGGAACCACGACTGGGTTTGTGCTCTCTGCTCGGAAGCAGAGAGCGCCCTCTACCTGAAGGCAGAGAGCTGACAGTGTCAATAGTAGCAGAGGCAAGTCTACTACTTAGTGACTCCCCACTCAAAGTTGGTAGCCATATTATAAAGGTGTGAAAGTGTCCAGTTGTAGGTAAGTCCCCACAATATCCCCACCCAGGCCTTTTACTGAAATTTAATACCTTTTCCTGAAATTTTATACCTTTTTCTTTTTGGGATTGATTGTTAAAGGCTCGGTAAATTTCCTCTTTCTTCTCGACCTTCGTTGTTCGGGCGTATATTGCGGAGGATCGAGGTCAGATGTGTCGTAAATGATTTCGATGGGTTCTTCCACTTCATCATGTGTGCTGTTAGAATCCATTTCATACCGTTTTTTTAATTTGATTAATGTCTCTTTTGTGGGTATGTCTTAATCCCTGTGTTAATTCGATTTATATACTACCGTTTTTTTTTCTTTAGTTTTGCTTTTTGCTTCATGGCATTGTTTATATATATATATATATATATATATATATATATATATATATATATATATATATTTCTTTTTCCAGGGAAAATTCATTTTGCTTTTCTATTTGTATTTACTATACATAATCTGTAGCTGCATCTGCTACAAGGAAGGTTGAGTCAGTGTACCGGATTTTTTCGTCAGAATCCACAATTCGTCTGTGCATTGCCATATCTGGTCGAGTGCTCCTGCTAATCGTCCCGAGGTTTTCAAAGAAATCAAAGGAGGATCTGCAATGAAATCGGTCCTGACTTGGCATCTCGACTTCAGTTACTTTCTCACTGACGTGACGTGGCTTCCCTCTGTCTTTTCTACAAATATCTTTATGGCAACTGTTGTGACGATCTTTTTTACCCAGGTGCCCAGACCACATGAATTTAATCTGCGACTAGATTAGCATCTAGGTTCCGCAATTTTACCGTTGAAATAGTTAAATGTAACTGATACTTCTACTCTAACGGTTCCTTTTCTCGCACTCCCCGCCTGTGGAACTTCTTTCCGTTTAAATGTTTTCCTGATAGTTACAATCTCCAAACATTTAAATGCAACGTCAACTGTCATCTTCTGTCTTCTTGAATCCCATTCATAGTTTATACTTTCTTCAGTACAGACTGTACCCAATGCGTTCTCTCACCGTAACCCATATGCACTAGTGGTGGTCTCGCCTTGATTGAGTGAAATGTTTAAAAATATTTCTTAATAGATATATTTTTAACATTGCTGTATGTATGAAAAAGTATTTAATTAAAGTGAAAATTTGGTGGTATAAAAGTGACAGAATTATACTAGGCTTAAATTCATAAAGTCTAGGTACCATAGAGGAAAGATCATCAGAACAATTACCATGAAAATATTTATAGAAAAGGTACAGGGAAGCTACATTACGGTGGTGGGAAAGTGACAGATGTATACTGGGCCTAAATTCATAAAGTCTAGGTACCATAGATCATCAGAACAATTACCATGAAAATATTTATAGAAAAGGCCCAGGGAAGCTACATTACGATGGTGGGAAAGTGACTGAAGTATACTGGGCTTAAATTCATAAAGTCTAGGTACCATAGAGAAAATATTTATGTAATTGTTTAATCAATTCATGCCAATAAAGGCGATGATGTCACTAAGATACAAGGGGGCAACTGGAAGTGAAAGATAATCAAACAACTCTAACGAGAACCAGAAACCCTACCCTAACCATAAAACAAGGGATGAATCTCTAATCTTTCCCATAAAACTGGTAAAATATGTGAACTTGAAGATTGGTTAGAATTCAGTCAGAGACTTTAGCAGTACAGATTGAAAATAAAATTTAAAGGAACCGAAAACCGAATCCTCATCAGAAAACAAAAGATAAACCTCTGACCCCTGTTCAAAAGATCGAGTGGGGTGAGCAGGACAACAGGAAGACCCATCTACTCCTGGATGTTATAGGTCTGTCAGTAAAGCCCAAAAGAGTAGTGACTGCATGGCTTTCTGCGACTGGTTCAGGAAGATGTTCGCTCCATTTATCTGCAGAAAGCGCTGATAA
The DNA here is from genome assembly GCA_037127315.1 of Ascarosepion bandense. Taxonomy (NCBI): domain Eukaryota; kingdom Metazoa; phylum Mollusca; class Cephalopoda; order Sepiida; family Sepiidae; genus Ascarosepion; species Ascarosepion bandense. Next base: position 3,006,649 of record JBBBDQ010001016.1, on the reverse strand, counting down.
TGAATCAACCTGTGTCTTGTAATGACAACCTTAGTGTTACTTTGGTTTCAAGATTGATCAATAGTCTCAACCTGTTTTTCACTATTCCGCACCATTCTTTATGATTAAACCTGCCTCGTAATTCCTGCTCAATAGGCTTTGTTCCTGTGAAGTCATTATGAATGCCTTCGTCTTTGTCTTTTTCACAATTTAACCAATCCTGCGATTAATGTTTCTCTGCAAATGTCTCGTTATTTCCGAGCGCGTACGAGCAATGCATCTTTGTTCTGTCCTTTTTGTAAGGCTTTTATAATAGCAATAATAATGAATCCATCATTTTCTGAATTGTTTTCTCATTCTAACCACTCGATGTCATCGTTCTCATTCATATTTCTCATTCATGTCTTCTGATCCAAAACCAAGGTGTCAATTATTAAAGGCAAAATTTTTAATGGGCCACATTTTTACAATTTTCGAGAGAATTACAAAACGCAGGAGGTTACCGAGTGTGTAAGAATATGAGAAAAAGAAAGCATTATTTAGGAGAGAACAATAAAAAGAACAGAAAATAAGGTAACCATTGACATTAGGTTTAAAGTTTTGAAGATCAAACTTGAATGGAAAGCCAAAAAGCTGGAAGAAATCACCACAAGCGAGAAGTGCGAAAGAAGAAACTTTTAGCATAGAACTTACGGTTACATCTAGCCATTTAAACTGTAAAATGATAAGACCTTGTATTACGTCGGGTAACAGAATTATGTGAAATAATACAAAACAACGTAATAGTATAAAAGTAAGTGTATTGACAGGAAAGAGAAGTATTTACCAGAGGTGAGGATTAGTAGAATACAGAACGAGGTAATTAGTATACAGTATCGTCGTAGAGACGTGATAGATTGACTAGTAGAACACTTCCGGTGCAATACCGGAAATACCCGACGGACTAGCTCACTCGACTTCTATACTCGACTTCCTTACTCGACTTCCTTCTCGACTTCCTTCTCTCAAGGTATAATCACTACTATTTTATATAGTGATTCGTATAGTCCATTTCCGTGGAAAGATGGAGAGCGCCCCAACACCTTGCCTCTAAACTAAAAGTGGTTTGGGCGATCATGTCTCGAAAGAGACATGACTGACTGACTGACTGCTCTTTAAACTATAGCTGGAGGCAGAAGAGGCGGATTGTATTAATAAGTAGTAATTAGTGGCGGATTATTACTTAATAAAAATTCGAAAATTGATCCCCCACTTTTTTCCCAGTAGAAGCTTTACTTATGTTTCCAACTATTATCTTCATTCAGTCAGTTAAGTGCCATACGTGATACACGCTTTGGGCGATCATGTCTCGAAAGGAGACATGACTGACTGGGCAGAAGATTTTCTATCCTGCTCTTTAAACTATAGCTGAAGGGAGAAGAGACGGATTGTATTAATAAGTAGTAATTAGTAGGGGATCAGTCTATTACTTAATAACAATTAGAAAACTGATCCCCCACTTTTTGCCTAGTAGAAGCTTTACTTATGTTTCCAACTATTATCTTCATTCAGTCAGTTAAGTGCCATACGTGATACACTCTTTGGGCGATCATGTCTAGAAAGAAACATTACTGACTGGGCAGAAGATTATCCCGCAGTAGGTTGCCATTGCTTTCTGCAGTAGACTGGTTGCCAATCTGTCCTATTGTTTAACCCATAGTAGAGGTGTTGTGATTTGATGTGTGATGGTTATATGCTAACTTCCTTTGCAACTATATTTTGTTATTTAATTTTGTTACTTTGAGAAATTCTAAAAGGTCATTTGGGTCAGCAAGACTTGCAAAATTTAGGTAAGTTTAGTTTAGTTGCTTGTTTTACCAGCGTATCTACCCTTTTGGGTCATATCCACCCTTTTGGGTCATATTCACCCTTTTGGGTCATATCCACCCTTTTAAGGGTCATTTAATGCTGAAGAATTTGTTTGGTTTTTGTTTACTGCTTGTTGATCTTTTGTGAGTCTATTGCTGTAGAGATGTAAGTAGAGGTGTTGTGATTTGATGGGTGATGGTTATATGCTATCTTCTTTTGCAACTATATTTTGTTAAATAATTTTGTTGTTTTTAGAAATTCTAAAATGTCATTTGTGTCAGCTTTGTTGAAGATGTCTTTCAGATTTCTTAATCGCATTTGTTCAAGATCTAGGCAGCTTGTTAGTATATGTTTCACTATGTAGAGCTCCTGACATAGAATTCAAATTGGTGCCTCCTCTCCTTTTAGTAGGTGTGAATGGGTGACAGCGGGGTGGCCTATCTGAAGTCTAGTCATTACTACTTCTTCTCTTTTTGATATTTTCCTATTAGAAATTTTAACTTCTACTCATTCTTTGAGGATGGATTTGTAAAGTTTCTTATTTTTGCAGGAGTTCCACAACTCTTGCCATTTGGTTGTAATAAAGTTGTTGATTAGCGGTTTGTCATCTGTGTTGGATACTTTTATATCACTAATGTTGATATTTAATGATCTTTTACCTGTTATGTCTACTTTTTCGTTTCTTCTGAGACCAATGTGGTTGGGAATCCAGCATAAAATAATGTTTCTGTTTTGGGTGATGAGGTTGATTCTTTGTAGGAGATTGATGATCAGAGGGTTATTTAGATTTTTGTTTTTCTATTGCCATTACAACTGATAATGAGTCTGAAAATATTTGTTGAGATTAAGTTCGAGGATGCTGGGGATAACATGAACAGAACAAGTGGAAACGAAAAGAAAGCTTATACTTAAAATCAGGAATAAGCAGTTAAAATTTTGGGGACACGTTATGAGGAACGAGGGCTTGGAAAATATGATACTCCCAGGGCGGGCAGAGAGAAAGCGGAACAGGGTGAAACAGTGCGCGTCATACTTGATGAGCTTAAACAAGTTGATGACGGAGCAGAGTTTGGGAGAAATAAAAGGACAAAATATATTAAGAGCAACAAGAAACAGGAAAATGTGGAAGGTCATGATCGCCTACGTCCTAAAGAGACAAGGCACATGAAAGAAAGAAAAAAGACCATATCCATTTAAATCTCAATATCGTACATATATTTCATTAAAATATTTAATTTTTCACGACACTAAAGAAGTGAAAGGAACCGGATGTTTGGCCATTATGTATTTCTTCACCTAACTTCCGTTTCAAAAATTATTTTCGAATTTTCAGGTAAATTTTCACCGAAGTTAAGCAACGTGAGCCTGGTCAGTACTTAGATGGGTGACCGCTTGGGGAAGTCCAGGCGCTGTAAGCGTTCAGTGACGGATGTGCGTTGTGGTGCAGTGGATGTCGGCTTAGAAGGAGAAATCGGTGAGCCGAGTTCGAATTCCAGTTGAGTACCCTGCACTCACTTAAGCACTGGTACCCTTGGGAAAGGTATTAATCCGTCACTTCCCCCAGTTATGGGTTAAATAACAGGATGGGGTCTGGAGGCAACTCATCTAGTGTTGGTGTCACAATAAAAACACCCTTGGTAGCCCTGGCGAAGCATCAAGTATTCAGCTGTTTGACAAGATTATGAATTTCGCTACAAATTGCGCCAGGGTTCCAAATGTACAGGGAATACTGGAGGGGTGTAGTGGGTTCGATCTCGACCAAGGCCGCAAGACGACGACGATGCTAACTAGACATACCTATTCATAGATTTTAAGGTGTTAATTAATCTATCATATTTTTCTGTTTAATATGACTTTATTAGGTTTATTTTTATTGATGAACAATGAAAATAAAAAAATAAATTGTCTTTCGTTAAGAATGAAAAGAGAAACAAATATGGCCGACATATCAAATAATTTTTTGTAATCAATTGTTAACAACACCTGCCTACTTTGTTTTTTTTATTATCTATTGTGCGAAGTGTATTTGTATTCTTACGATTTCAAATGAGATATTTTATATAAGCTGAGTAAAAATTTATGAAAACATGTACTAACATAATACTATTTTTGAATTTAATTTCCTTTCGAAATTTGTTGTATTATACCCAAAACACGGTACAATATTGTGAGGTGCCAGTTTATCTCGCGAGATAAATGTAGTGTGCTGTTTTGTTCAAATTCAGTCCATCGGTGGTGAGACTGGTGTGATCTCTCCAGTAGAGAGGCCTGGCTAATGGAGTACAAACCAATTCTCAATCGTTCCGATAAAATCCGAAGGAATACAGGATGTTACATTTGGTAACAGTTTGGTTGCAGGAATCGCCGAAAAGTTGTCACCGCTGACAGCCAACGGCCTTCCATAGATTTTCCGTGTTTGGATATGACAGTAAATCTCCAAGAGTCCAAGTCAATTGCCATCTCGTTGGCTTTAATCTTTCTCTTATCCTTTCCGCCGACAACCTTCTATTTCTTGTTCTTCTCTCTTTTCACTTTGTAATTCTCTTCACACCAGTATTCTCATCCTTCTCTTACACATTCTTCGATACCCCCTGTAACTTGTTCCTCTTTCTTTTCGCTCTCCTTTCGTGTAGCCCCCTGCACACCAGTAGCTATACTACCTTGATTGGGGCGAAACGAATTATTTAAATTTCTTTTTTAAAGCAGTAGAGTCAGGGTCAATCTTACTAGGATGTTGAAGTCCATCAACCTGAATCTGTTGGTTATGAAGCGCTAGTTGTCCACTTTTCTCCGGCTTGGAACTAGACTTGGTTGGCTGTGGCTATTTGAAACGCATACTACGGATGTGCGTTGTGGGGCAGTGGGTATCGGCTCGGAACGAGAAATCGAGGAGCCGAGTTCGAATTCCAGTTGAATTCATTGCATTCACTTACGCGCAAATACCCTTGGGAAAGGTATTAATCCATTTCTCCCTTCCAGTTATGGGTTAAATAACAGGACAGATTGTTCTATAGCCTTGGTCGGCAACCAGTCTACCGCAGAAAGCAATGGAAACCTACTGTGGGATAATCTTCTGCCCAGTCAGTCGTGTCTCTTTCGAGACATGATCGCCGAAGCGTGTATCACGTAAGGCACTTAACTGACTGACTGAATATAATAGTTGGAATAATGATTAACGCTTATATTGGTCATTAAGTGGGGGATCAGTTTATTACTTCCTAACAATAGGAAACCGATCCCCCACTAATTACTACATAATAATATAATAGATTATTTTCCCTTTATCTATGAGTCAAATAACAGGACAGATTGGGTTCTATAGCCTTGGTCGGCAACCAGTCTACCGCAGAAAGCAATGGTAACCTACTGCGGGATAATCTTCTGCCCAGTCAGTCATGTCTCTTTCGGAGACATGATCGCCCAAGCGTGTTTCACGTATGGCACTTAACTGACTGACTACGAAAGCATTTTATAGATAGTGGGAGCTTGTCCCCACTACCATGACTGGTTATAACAACCATTCGAACCTATATAATGTGCGTATATAAACATTATATATATATATATATTACGCGTTTTAAACAATGTTGGTATATTGATTGTAATGTTTTTAGGTGCCTGTCGAATGCTTTGATTTCTATAGCAAAGTTATTTTATTTTAGTTTATTATCGATACATTTCTTCAACCTAAGATTTGCTATTATGGATATACATGTATGTTTTCTGATAGGCTTTTGTTCCTTTTTTTCTCGCTAAAGAAAATCCAAGTTTTATTGGTGTGTTTGGCCTCAATGAAATATCGTCTTTCTGTTTCAACATACCTTTTATCATGTTTTTTTTTTTTTTTTTTTTTTTTTTTTTTACTTCGCTTGAATTTTTATAGAAGCACACATTTATTCTTTTTCCTTAAAGATTAGATGCGTGTGTCGCTCTGGGTTTCCGCGTACACACATGTCTATTCAGGTTTCTTTGTAAATCTTTTTCCCTACTTATCTCAGAAGAGCAGGTGTATGCAAACGATTATACGATCGCTGGCAGGTGGCACCTTTTCTTGCAATGAATGTCACACAACCGGCAATGGACTGTGACAAAATGCCTTTCTGGTTATATCAAAGACCAATAAACAAATATAAATTTTTTCTAACAAATTATAAACATTTCTTTATATTGAATAGTCTATTGAGTCTGGGGGTATATAATTAGCTTTCACCCAAAAACACCTGTCTTATAGCGGTTCTAGCTACGATTTGGAGACATCAAAATGAAGCAAGTACAAAGATTTAACTACGCTCTTTTTACACCCAATACAAGCGCCAAGAGCCATTCAAGATAGAGAGTTACTGTGTGGATTTTTATTAGGAAAGAACAAGCTTTAGGGTTATAGAGCAGAAGCTGGCTTTAAAAGGAACCGTAAATCAAATTCTAAACACGAAACAAGAGATAAAACTTTACTCCTGTTCAAAAGACCGGGGGGTGTGTGAACCAAACAATAGGCAAACCTATGTTACAAACAAACTCTAAAGACGTATTAAAAACGTAAAATTTGTTTTCCAAAAGATAAGCAAAATATTAAGATAGAAGAAAATATCGTTAGGAAAAAATGCTGTTCGAATGGTTGTTATAACCAGTGATGGTAGTGGGGACAAGCTCCCACTATCTATAAAATGCTTTCGTAGTCAGTCAGTTAAATGCCATACGTGAAACACGCTTGGGCGATCATGTCTCGAAAGAGACATGACTGACTAGGCAGAAGATTATCCCGCAGTAGGTTGCCATTGCTTTCTGCGGTAGACTGGTTGCCGACCAAGGCTATAAAACCAATCTGTCCTGTTATTTGACTCATAGCTAGAGGGGGAAGAGATGTAGCATATTATTAAGTAGTAATTAGGGGGATCAGTTTATTACTTCATAACAATAGAAAACTGATCCCCCACTTTATGCTCAATATAAGTTTTAATTATGTTTCCAACTATTATATTCAGTCAGTTAAGTGCCATACGTGAAACACGCTTGGGTGATCATGTCTCGAAAGAGACATGACTGACTAGGCAGAAGATTATCCCGAAGTAGGTTTCCATTGCTTTCTGCGGTAGACTGGTTGCCGACCAAGGCTATAGAATCCAATCTGTCCTGTTATATAGCACTGAATGATGGCAGTTTCCATACAGATAACAAAGCAACGTCGATCCTGGATGGGTAACCGCTTGTGAATAACATGTGCTGTAAGCTTGGGTGTGTGAGTGGTGTAATGAATAATGACTCGGAATTATTAAAGTTCAAATTCCCGTTGGGTTCGTTATATTTACTTACGCGAAAATACCCTTAGGTATGGTACGAATACACCTCTTATTATCTAACATATGGATTTAATAGTAAGATTTGTATCCGTAAACAACATGCAGAAGGCTGATAATCCTAAAAATTAATTAATGAATCAGTCAATCTTTCCTTCTCTAAATATAGTTAATTAAAGTGGGTGTAAGGAGACAAAGTAATAAAACCTTTACAAACAATGCGCATTATCTCCGTCTGGAATGCCGCCTCGTTTTGGAATGAGAGTCGATCCCTGTGTGCAATGAAACAACAAGATTATATAAGCATCGAAGCGGTAAAAACACATTTAAACGCACAGTTAGTTTATCGTACGGTATCTGTCCACAATATCAACCTAATAAATCTGTCCACAATATCGACCTAATAAATTTGTTCACAATATCGACCTAATAAATCTGTCCACAATATCAACCTAATAAATCTGTCCACAATATCGACCTAATAAATCTGTCCACAATATCGACCTAATAAATCTATCCACAATATCAACCTAATAAATCTGTCCACAATATCGACCTAATAAATTTGTCCACAATACCGACCTAATAAATCTGTCCACAATATCGACCTAATAAATCTGTACACAATATCGGCCTAATAAATCTGTCTACAATATCGACCTAATAAATCTGTACACAATATCGACCTAATAAATCTGTCCACAATATCGACCTAATAAATCTGTCCACAATATCGACCTAATAAATCTGTCTACAATATCGACCTAATAAATCTGACAAAATTATCGACTTCATAAATCTGTCCACATATCGACCTAATAAATTTGGTCACAATATCGACCTCATAAATCTAACTACAATATCGACCTAATAAATCTGTCCACAATATTGACAAGATCACTCAATCTTTCCATCTCTAAATATAGTATATAGTAAGCCTAATATATACATTTAGGTGTAGTAAGACTTGTATCACTAAAGCATTATTTCCTCTAAAACAAATTATTAAAGTCTGAAAAGAAATGTTCTGCTTTATAAAATGTTGATAATGTTCCCTTCCATATATTTGCTTTTCTGACGGCTACAACCTCCAGGAATTTAAATGCAATGTCAATTCCCATCTCTTATCCACTTGACTCCAGTTCTTTCTACATCACCCTGTATATCTTGTTCTTTTCCCTTCTCTCTACCTTCACAAGAGTCTTCACACCTGTGTTTCCATCCTTCTCTCACACTTTTTCTGAAACCAACCAACTGTAATTGGTCTGTTTTTCTCTTCACTCTCCTCTTGTCTAAATTTTTACTCTTATGTAGCCCCCTGCGCATCAGTGGTGGTACCGACTTGCTTGGGGTGAAACGATTTTAAAAAATCCGTAAAAAATAAGACAAATCAGTCAATAATGTTTTTCTTGCTTTCTTTTTTTTTATTCATATTTTTTCTTCAATTGCTTTTTTCTTCTTTTTTCGTTTTTCTTTGAGTCATTTTCTTTCGGTCTTTCTTTTTCTTTTATTCCTTTTTCTTTCATGAACTTTTTTATATTTCATTCAAGAATTTCTTTATTCGACACAATAGTTCGTTTTATTTCTTCATTCCTGTTCTTCTTGTTTGTTTTATTCTCTTTATTTTTTCTTCTTCTTCTTAGTTCGCTCTTTATACTTATAAGGAGATAGGACAATAAAAGAATAGCAATTAAGCGTCTATAAGATAAAAATTGACATTGCATTTAAATTTTTTAAGATCAAACTTAACTAGGAAGTTAGAAGCCAGAAAAGAAATTCACCAAAATAAGTGCAAGAGAGGAAACTGCTTGCATAGAAATTGCGGTTAGATCTAACCATTTGAACCGTAAAATGATGAGACCTTACCGGCAATCTAGTATTGCACATCAATTCATAAAGTCTATGTATTATAGAAGAAAATTCATTAATATATTAATTTACAGAAAAGGTACGGGGAAGCTGGATGTGCGTTGTGTTGCAGTGGATATCGACTCGGAACAACAAATCGGGGAGCCGAGTTCGAATTCCAGTTAAATTTCTTGCATTTACTTACGCCCAAACACCCTTGGGAAAGGTATTAATCCGTTCTCTTCCCCCCAGTTATGGGTTAACTAATAGAACAGATTGGGTTCTATAGCCTTGGCTGGCAACCAGTCTACCGCAGAAACCAATGGCAACCTACTGAGAGATAAACTTCTTCCCAGTCAGTCATGTCTCATTCGAGACATGATCGCCCAAAGTGTGCATCACGTATGGCACTTAACTGACTGAATGAAGATAATAGTCGGAAACATAAGTAAAGCTTCTACTAATCAAAAAGTGTGGGATCGTTTTTCTATTATTATTAAGTGATAAACTGATCCCCCACTAATTACTACTTATTGATACAATCCGTCTCTTCTTCCTTCAGCTATAGTTTAAAGAGCAGGATAGAAAATCTTCTACCCAGTCAGTCATGTCTCTTTCGAGACATGATCGCCCAAAGCGTGTATCACGTAATGCACTTAACTGACTGAATGAAGATAATAGTTGGAAACATAAGTAAAGCTTCTACTGGGCAAAAGTGGGGGATCAGTTTTCTATTGTTATTAAGTAATAAACTGATCCCCCACTAATTACTACTTATTTATACAATCCGTTTGTTTCTTCCTTCAGCTATAGTTTAAAGAGCAGGATAGAAAATCTTCAACCTAGTCAGTCATGTCTCTTTTGAGACATGATCGCCCAAAGCGAGTATCACGTATGGCACTTAACTGACAGACTGAGTAGATTGGATACCAGGTTTCTCCCTTTTACTGTTGAAATAGGTAAACGTTTCTTGCTTCCCTGCCATCTATGACCTTCAAAATTTTGAATGCAACGTCATTCGCCATCTTCTTTCTTCCTGAAACTTGTTCTTTATTTTTCTTTCCTCTTACTAAAGTCTCCTCATTTTCTTCTCGACCCAATAACTCCTTGCGTTTTATTGTCATTATCGCCTCGCTTGGGAGAAAATAATGAAAAAAAATTATTTTAATATGAGTCTCTCGTTGCCTTGCTTGGAGTGAATTAATTAAAATCGAAACAAAAAGAAATAAGCATATAATTCAACAGAGCCATAGTAAAAAAAAAGAATATATATTTTTTATATCTAATATTATAACAATAAAACAATCTGTTGCGGGACCTCACCTCTGTATATGATAATGGACTCGACTGAGTATACATATACTCCTGCCATAGAGAGAACAGCAGTTGAGAGTTATAGTAGAGATCCGTGCTAGTTATCGGAGAGTCCCGGAACTGCTACGTAAGTTACCGAGAGATACCGAAGTTACTCAGAGATTACCGCGTCAGAAGTCAGAATAGCACTGAGCTCTACTTAGCTAGAATGATATACACGGATATACTCTTTCCAACGACTTCACTTCAAAACTTGAATATATTTATTTCTTACTAATAGTATTCCTGGATTCACTAACCTGCGTTCAAGTTTGCATATTACGTTCAATATAATCTACTTTTCTATCTCAATATCTGTTTTTGTTGTTCATTATTTTGTGTAGTTCCTCACCCGGAATCCACAACACAATCAAAATAAATTTCTCATATTAATAGCATTTTAGATTATGAATTTATTCAGAAGTTGTAAATCTAGAATCACTGTTTTTGTAAAAATTCTAAAAATTAAGCATTTTGAATTAAGATCAGACCTTATCTATTTAAAACCGAATAACACAAAGTAAAAAAGAGAAAATAGATTTTTTATATCTAGTATTATAAAAAAAAAACAATCACATTAAATTTGAAATTCATTGTTTTTGAAAAACTTCTAAGATTTAAGCATTTTGTATTAAGATTAAACCTTAGTTACTTGAAACCAAATGACACAAAGTAAACATTCTTTCTTTTGCTTTACTTCCTACAAAGTCAAATCAAGACAAGTTTATCATTTTAGTTCATGAAACTAATTAGAATTTATAACATCTATAAAATTATTAAAATTTAATAATTCTGATCAAGTACGTCATATTGATATCATTTCAGTTTACGTATTTCGAAATTATGACATCTAGAAAATTAAAATCGTTGCTTATTAAAATTTTCTTAAATTTAATTATTCTGAGCAAATACGTCATATTGATATCATTTCAGTTTAAAAATTCCGAGCCATTAATTAATACTTAATTTCGACGTAAATAAGCAGACATAGGTTTGGTTTGCAGGAAACTCAGAAAGGTAGAAATAGGTACATTTAAAAAGCTGGAAGGATTTAATCCGATAAATGGTGATGGGATCGGCGTATTTTTCATCTTAATCAGCAGAGCGATCCAGAAACAATGCAATCGATAATAGAATGAATGAAGATAAGGTCCTGTATCCCTGAGTGACATGCTGCTACTTAACTAAAAGAAGAAATGGAAGAAGAAACAAGAATGAATGAATGAATAAATGAAAAAGATAAAATGAATGAATAAATGAAAAAGATAAAATGAAAGAATAAATGAAAAAGCAAGAATTAATGAAAAGAAAGTAAGAAAGAAGAAAAGACTGAAAGAGAAGGAAAAATAACTAATGAAAAGAAAGAAAGAATTTAAAAAAGAAAGAAATAAAAACAAAGAATTGAATAATGAAAAAAATCAAAGAAATAATTAATGCAAAAGAAAGAAATGAAAATAATTGATAAAAAAGAAAGAAATTGAACAAATGTACGAATGAAAAAAGAAAGAATTAATAAAAAAGAAAGAAGGAAAAGGAAATAGTTTAATAATGAAAAAGAGGAAAGAATTAATGAAAAAGAATGAAAGAAAAGAATGAATTGATTAATGAAAAGAAATGCAAAATTGTTAAAAAAAATAAGTAAAAGTGAAGAATTAAATAATGAAAACGAAAGAAAAAATTAATAAATAAGAAAAGTTTAATGAGTTTAAATTTTAAAAATAACGATAAATCAATCAATAAGGCAATTAAATATGCAAGATCAACAAAATTCAAGTGATTAAGCAAAAATAAAATCATCATTAACTAAGATTAAAACAATAACTGCAAGTTCACAGCTTAAGTTCCCAATTTATTAGATTTTAATTAAGGTTACAACTTAGTTTCGTATATTGTTTTTCCTTCGTATGAATATAGTACAAGGCCATCGTAAGTTGTGCTTTGTTTTACACTTCAACGAACGAAAGAAGAGGAACTTCCTGGAATTTCCTCAAAAGTGAGGATTTGATGGATTTGAAATTTCAAGCATGAGCGGCGGAGAGTGGGGCAGGGGATGATAGTTAAAAGACCATTAAGATCACGTGAGGTAAGGTCATGTGAGATTTTATCGCCATTGCAGTTTATAGGGTTTTTGAATGAGAGAAAAAGGAGAAAGAAAGTAGAGACAATAAGAACGAAACAAAAAGAAATGAAGAAGAAAAAGAAAACGTGAAAAGAATCTTAACAGAGAAAGAAGACGAAAAATGAAGTCAGGAAAAAGAAAAATAGAACTGATACAGGAGAAAGAAAGAAAGAAAGAAAGAAAGAAAGAAAGAAAGAAAGAACAAACATTGGAAAAGAAAGAAAGAAAGAAAGAAAGAAAGGTGAAGAATGAAGGCGTACAATTAAAAAGAAAAGAAAAGGATGAACACCAAAAAAAAAAAAAATAACAAAGAAAGAAAGAAACAAACAAACAATAGACATTGGAAAAGAAAGAAAGAAAGAAAGAAAGAAAGAAAGGTGAAGGATGAAGCCGTTCAATTGATAATAAAACAAAAGTATGAACAGCAAAAAAATAACTAAGAAAGAAAGAAAGAAAGAATAGACATTGGAGAAGAAAGAAAGAAAAAAGAAAGAAAGAAACAAACAAACAAACAATAAACATTGGAGAAGAAAGAAAGAAAGAAAGAAAGAAAGAAAGAAAGAAAGAATAGACATTGGAGAAGAAAGAAAGAAAGAAAGAAAGAAAGAAAGAAAGAAAGAAAGAAAGAAACATTGGAGAAGAAAGAAAGAAAGAAAGAAAGAAAGAAAGAAAGAAAGAAAAATAGACATTGGAGAAGAAAGAAAGAAAGAAAGAAAGAAAGAAAGAAAGAAAGAAAAGAAAGAGAAGAAAGAAAGAATAGACATTGGAGAAGACAGAAAGAAAGAAACATACAAACAAACAATAAACATTGGCAAAGAGAAGAAAGAAAGAAAGAAAGAAAGAAAGAAAGAAAGAAAGAAAGAATAGACATTGGAGAAGAAAGAAAGAAAGAAAGAAAGAAAGAAAGAAAGAAACATTGGAGAAGAAAGAAAGAAAGAAAGAAAGAAAGGAAGAAAGAAAAATAGACATTGGAGAAGAAAGAAAGAAAGAAAGAAAGAAAGAAAAGAAAGAGAAGAAAGAAAGAATAGACATTGGAGAAGACAGAAAGAAAGAAACATACAAACAAACAATAAACATTGGCAAAGAAAGAAAGAAAGAAAGAAAGAAAGAAAGAAAGAAAGAAAGAAAGAAAGAAAAATAGACACTGGAGAAGAAAGAAAGAAAGAAAGAAAGAAAGAATAGCAACTAAAATAAATATAGCATGTAACTCGAAAAGAAAATAGTGACATAATGAAGATGTTAACGTTCCACATCAGTTCAGACAAAAGGTTAGGAAGGAAACCCCCATCTGTACTTGATAGGGCGATAACAGCTACTGTACTTGATAAACCTATTTTCCTGAAAAATTGTTTTAAGAGAAGAGCCGAAAGCAGTACAGGCTGCCCGGTCAATGTCAAATATTTCCTCATAGGGAAGCGGATATTATGATCATTGTCATTACCATAACAACAACAACAGTAGACACAACGCATTCAATTGATACGAATTGCAAAACAAAGTCTAAATTTCATACTCACTCAACAACAATAACAATACAAACCACGAGTTATGCTAATATATCGATAAGCTGCCATTGTTTGGGATATCAAATTCTACGAGATTGGCCAGATCTAATCTTGTGATGGTAAACAAAGATATTCTTAAGATGAAGGATCTGTTCCATCCGATAATAAATTGAAAAATTAAATAAAACGGAATTCAGAACTAATGCTTGGTTCGTTCCCCGGGAACTAAGAGTCGTGCTCAAATGGTTATGGTTATAGCTATCAGTATTTGAATAATGGGATCGTCTAAGATTATCCTATGGCTCGTAAAATTCAATTCTTCCAAAACGAAGCTGCTATCAATTAACCACCATAGACAACCGCACTTCCCTCCCATTAGCATGGAATAGGCTTGCCTCCCAGAGAGTAAAACACTACGCCTGCTTGGCCTGACACTCTCAGCGGACCTCAAGTGGAACGACAACGTCGAATCCGCTGCTATGAAAGTCGGCTCTCTGTGCAGGGCCCGGAAATTCTTTCAGTCTGAATCTATCCTGCACTTATATAAATCTACCATCCGCCCGTGTTTTGAATACTGTTGCCACATCTGGTCGGGTGCCCCTGCTATTCTGCTCGGGTTTCTTGACAAAATACAGCGAAGAATCTGTAATGTGATTGATACCGACTTAGCGGACCGCCTACAGTATCTCTCTCACCGGCGTGACGTGGCTTCCCTGTGCCTCTTCTATAAATACTTTCATGGCTTCTTCTCTGATGAACTTAAATCACTGGTGCTCTCTAGGTGTGAATTTGCACGAGATACTAGATTGGCAACTAGGTCCCAGACTTTTACAGTGAAACCGATGAAATGTAACCGCAATGTCTCCTCCAACAGCTTCTTTTCTCGCACTTCCCTTCCGCATGCTTGCTTCCCCGACGGCTACAACCACCAGGAGTTTAAATGTATGGTCAATAGACACCTCCTAACACACTGTTACACCCATTCTCTCCAATTCTCTCCTGATGTACATCCTAACTCGTCTATCACCCTCCTTCTGACATTTCCTATACCCAATCGCCCTATGTAACCCCCTGCGCTATAGTGGAAGTGGAATGCCTTGCTTGGGGTGACACGATTAAAAAGAAAAAACGTTTAGAAACATTGGAAGACCGACGAAGATAAAGGACCTATTAAGACGACAGCATTTCTAAGAAGAAGAAATTGATCATATTCTTCAGTGAACAAGAAAGAAGAAAAATAGGCCAAACAGAGGGGGGTGAAAAAGAAATAGAAAAAGAAGAAAAAGACGAAGAATTTCTTTGAGCAAAGAAGATAGTTATTTATTTTTTTATGATCATATGGCCCAAAGCAAGGCATTTTACTGCAACTGTTGTGCAGGGGTTTACATAGAAGGGATATTATGAGAAAGAGTGACAGATTACAGGGGGTGACAGGAAGTGGGCAAGAGAAGGATGAGAATACTGATGAGAGTGGAGTGGACGGAGAAAGAAGCAAGAGAGAGAGAGAGAGAGAGAGAGAGAATGCAGGTTAGTGAGATAGGAGATAAGTATTGACTTTACATTTAAATTCTTGGAGATCATATTTGACGGGCTATCTATCTATCTATCTATCTATCTATCTATCTATCTATCTATCTATCTATCATTTTTTTTATAATCTCATCGCCCCAAGCAAGGCATTTTCCTGCCATTGTTTTGCAGTGATGTTACATAGGAGGAAAATTATGAGAAAGAGTGACAGGTTATAGAGGGTGTCAGGAAGTGGGTAAGAGAAGGATGAGAATACTGATGAGGGTGGAGTGGATGGAGAAACAAGCACGAGAGAGAGAGAATGCAGGTTGGTGAGACAGGAGATGACTATTGACTTTAGATTTGAATTCTTGAAGATTGTAGTTGTCTGGAAAGCTAGTACATGGAAAGGAATTCCACAGGCGGGAAGTGCGAGTAAAGAAGCTGCTGGAGTAGAATTTGCGTTTACAATTTATTGGTTCCACAGTAAAAGGGTGAGACCTAGTTGCTAATATTGTGGCTCAAGGAAATTTATATATAGGGGGGAACACGTGAGCTAAGTTAATCAGAGCAGAAGTCGTGAAAGTATTTGCAGAAGAGACACAGGGAAGCCCCAATGCGTCGGTGAGAAAGCGACTGTATCCTAGCTGCCAAGTCGGGATCGGTCACATTACAGATTCTCCGTTGGATTTTGTCAAGAACACCTAGGTGGATAGCAGGAGCACCCGACCAAATATGGCAGCAATATTAAATGCACGGGCGGATGGTAGATTTCTATATATGCAGGATTGTTTCAGACGGGAAAAACTTCCTGGTCCTAAAAAGAGAACTGATATTTTTTGCATCGGATTTAGCTATGGATTCTATATAGTCATTCCACTTGAGCTCTGTTGTCAGAGTTAACCCCAGGAGGCGCAGTGTTTTACTTTCAGGGAGACTAGCCTGATTCATGCTAATGGGCGGAAGGAACGATTGTCTGTGATGGTTAATAGGTAGCAGCTTCGTTTTGGAAGCATTAAAATTTACGAACCATTTCTTACCCAGTCAGTCAGGTATTGTAGGTCTTTTTAAAGCTCGATAGCGAGGTTTTCTTGGTCAGATTCGGCAGATTTTTGATCGTGATGAGAGTAAACCGTAGCGTCGCCAGTGTATATACCTTTTAGAATCTTATTAAATAAGGGAGATCGTTAATATAGACAAGGAAAAGCGTAGGGCCTAAAATAGAGAAGGTATGTTCAGGATGTGCGTTGTGGTGCAGTGGATATCGGCTCGAACGAGAAATCGGGGAGCCGAGTTCGAATTCCAGTTGAAATCATTGCATTCACTTACGCGCAAATACCCTTGGGAAAGGTATCAATCCGTCTCTTCTCTCCAGTTATGGGTTAAATAACAGGACAGATTGGGTTCTATAGCCTTGGATGGTAACCAGTCTACCGCAGAAAGAATGGCAACCTACTGCGGGATAATCTTCTGCTCATTCAGTCATGTCTCTTTCGAGACATGATCGCCCAAGCGTGTTTCACATATGGCACTTAATTGACTGAATGATGATAATAGTTGGAAACATAAGTAAAGCTTCTACTGGGCGAAAAGTGGGGGATCAGTTTTCTATTGTTATTAAGTAATAAACTGATCCCCCATTAATTACTATTTATTAATGCAATCCGTCTCTTCTCCCTTCAGTTATAGTTTAAAGAGCAGGATAGAAAAATCTTCTGCCCAATTAGTCATGTCTCTTTCGGGACATGATCATCCAAAGCGTGTATCACGTATGGCACTTAACTGACTGAATGAAGATAATAGTTGGAAACATAAGTAAAGATTCTACTGGGCAAAAAGCGGGGGATCAGTTTTTATTGTTATTAAGTAATAAACTGTTCCCCCAATTAATTACTACTTATTAATACAATCCGTCTCTTCTCCCTTCAGCTATAGCTTAAAGAGCAGGATAGAAAATCTTCTGCCCAATCAGTCATGTTTCTTTCGAGACATGATCGCCCAAGCGTGTATCACGTATGGCACGTAACTGACTAAATGAAGATAATAGTTGAAAACATAAGTAAAGCTTTTACTGGGCAAAAAGTGGGGGATCAGTTTATTACTTAATAACAATAGAAAACTGATCTCCCTCTAATACTACATATTAATACAATCTGTCTCTTCTCCCTTCAGCTATAGTTTAAAGAGCAGGATAGAAAATCTTCTGCCCAGTCAGTCATGTCTCTTTCGAGACATGATCGCCCAAGCGTGATCACGTATGGCACTTAACTGACTGAATGAAGATAATAGGTGGAAACTAAAGTAAAGCTTCTACTGGGCAAAAAGTGGGGGATCAGTTTTCTATTGTTATTAAGTAATAAACTGATCCCCCATTAATTACTACTTATTAATACAATCTTTCACTTCTCCCTTCAGCTATAGTTTAAAGAGCAGGATAGAAAATCTTCTGCCCAGTCAGTCATGTCTCTTTCGAGACATGATCGCCCAAGCGTGTTTCAGGTATGACTGATGTTCAGAAAATAAAGAAATGAACGGTAAAAGGAAACAAAAAAAGGAAAAAGAAAACGTATTTGTGAAAAGGAAGAATAAAAAGAAATATAAAGAATAAAAAGAAGCTATGGTGATTTCTCAGTGTAGCTTAGACCTGGCACAAGGCCAAAAGTATAGAGCGCTAGGTAGACGATCCGAACTTAATTGATCTAGCGAGACAAGCTTGGTAACCATTACACCACATCAAAGTGAGCTAAATAATTTTCTGTGTAGCTTACATGTGCCACAAGGCCGAATGTGCGGAGCGCGGTGTATAGGATCGAACGTAACCGATCTTGCGAGACAAGCTTGTTAACCATTACACAGCGACGAAGCATCCAAGAAAAGAGGGAAAATATGAGAGTGAAAAATGAAAGAAAAAGATGAGAAAAATGACTAAATAAATGTAGTTCAGAAACCAAATGGAAAGAAATCAAAATCGGTAGTATGAACCATGAAGAGGTAACAGGAAATTTGGATTGAAAAATTTGAAGAATTTATTGGCTTTGTTCGATTTAATCGCAGACAAGCGGATAGGGTTAGGGTGAATTAGACAGATCTGTACAATGAACAGAGAAATCTAAAAATCAATAGATCAATGGAGACCCAGATTAAGAAACTATTTCGATATAGCAAATTTTCAGGTAAGCGTGCTTTCGAATTTGAAATTCGATCATCTTTACTGTACAACCAGACAGCATATATATCAAACTTTCCTGCCCGCCATCAGCATGGTGGATGCTAGTCTCCTGGAGAGCAACACACTGTGCCTCCTTGGCCTCACTCTCTCAATCGATCTCAAGTTGAATGACTATATCTAAACAATAGCTGCATCTACTGCTAGGAAGGTTGGGCCAGAATTCTTTTTTACTCGTGAAAATTCATCTTACCCATTTATAAATTTATAATTTGTCAGTTCATTGAATACCGTTGTATTATTTGGTCTGGTGCCCCAGATATTCATCTCGGAGTTCTCGACAAAATCCAATAAACGATCTGCAATATAATCGGTCCTAACTTGGCATCTCGGCTTCAGTCACTTTCTCGTCGACATGACGTGGCCTCCCTCTTTTCTACAAATATTTTCATATCAACTGTTTTGATGACGTTTATTTCCAGGTGCCTCGACCGCATGAATTAATATCTAGGCCCAAATTTTGCCGTTGAAATAGTTAAATATAGCTGCCACTTCAGCTCCAACAATTTCTCTTCTCGCATTTCCCGCCTGTGTAAAACCCTTCCGTTTATTTACTTCACTGAGAGCCACAATCCCCCAAAATTTACATGCAATTTCAACCGGCTTCTTCTATCGTCTTGAATTCCGTTCATCTTTTATCCTTCTTCGCAACTCACTCTGTACCCAGTCTTTTCTCTTCCCTGATAGCTACAATCTCTAAAAAATTAAATGCAATATCAACCGGCATCTTCTGTCTTCTTGAATCACGTTCATCTTTTATCTCTTCCTCAAATCTCTTCGTACCTAGTCATATCTTTTCCCTGATAGCTACAATTTCCAAACATTTAAATGCAACGTCAATTTGCATCTTCTGTCTTCTTGAATCCTGTTCATCTTTTACCCTTTCCTCAATTCTCTCTGTACCCAGTCCTTTTTCTTCCCTGATAGCCACAATCCCCCAAAAATTACATGCAATTTCAACCGGCATCTTCTGTCTTCTTGAATCTCGTTCATCTTTTATCCTTTCCTCAATTCTCTCTGTACCCAGTCCTTATTCTTCCCTGAGAGCCACAATCCCCCAAAAATTACATGCAATTTCAACCGGCATCTTCTGTCTTCTTGAATCCCGTTCATCTTTTATCCTTTCCGCAATTCTCTCTGTACCCAGTCCTTTTTCTTCTCTGAGAGCCACAATCCCCCAAAAATTACATGTAATTTCAACCGGCATCTTCTGTCTTCTTGAATCCCGTTCATCTGTTATCCTTTCCTCAATACTCTCTGTACCCAGTCCTTTTTCTTCCCTGAGAGCCACAATCCCCCAAAAATTACATGCAATTTCAACCGGCATCTTCTGTCTTCTTGAATCCCGTTCATCTTTTATCCTTTCCTCAATTCTCTCTGTACCCAGTCCTTTTTCTTCCCTGAGAGCCACAATCCCCCAAAAATTACATGCAATTTCAACCGGCATCTTCTGTCTTCTTGAATCCCGTTCATCTTTTATCCTTTCCTCAATTCTCTCTGTACCCAGTCCTTATTCTTCCCTGAGAGCCACAATCCCCCAAAAATTACATGCAATTTCAACCGGCATCTTCTGTCTTCTTGAATCCCGTTCATCTTTTATCCTTTCCTCAATTCTCTCTGTACCCAGTCCTTTTTCTTCTCTGAGAGCCACAATCCCCCAAAAATTACATGTAATTTCAACCGGCATCTTCTGTCTTCTTGAATCCCGTTCATCTTTTATCCTTTCCTCAATTCTCTCTGTACCCAGTCCTTTTTCTTCCCTGAGAGCCACAATCCCCCAAAAATTACATGCAATTTCAACCGGCATCTTCTGTCTTCTTGAATCCCGTTCATCTTTTATCCTTTCCTCAATTCTCTCTGTACCCAGTCCTTTTTCTTCCCTGAGAGCCACAATCCCCCCAAAATTACATGCAATTTTAACCGGCATCTTCTGTCTTCTTGAATCCCGTTCATCTTTTATCCTTTCCTCAATTCTCTCTGTACCCAGTCCTTTTTCTTCCCTGAGAGCCACAATCTCCCAAAAATTACATGCAATTTCAACCGGCATCTTCTGTCTTCTTGAATCCCGTTCATCTTTTATCCTTTCCTCAATACTCTCTGTACCCAGTCCTTTTTCTTCTCTGAGAGCCACAATCCCCCAAAAATTACATGTAATTTCAACCGGCATCTTCTGTCTTCTTGAATCCCGTTCATCTTTTATCCTTTCCTCAATTCTCTCTGTACCCAGTCCTTTTTCTTCCCTGAGAGCCACAATCCCCCAAAAATTACATGCAATTTCAACCGGCATCTTCTGTCTTCTTGAATCCCGTTCATCTTTTATCCTTTCCTCAATTCTCTCTGTACCCAGTCCTTTTTCTTCCCTGAGAGCCACAATCCCCCCAAAAATTACATCCAATTTTAACCGGCATCTTCTGTCTTCTTGAATCCCGTTCATCTTTTATCCTTTCCTCAATTCTCTCTGTACCCAGTCCTTTTTCTTCCCTGAGAGCCACAATCCCCCAAAAATTACATGCAATTTTAACCGGCATCTTCTGTCTTCTTGAATCCCGTTCATCTTTTATCCTTTCCTCAATTCTCTCTGTACCCAGTTCTTTTTCTTCTCTGAGAGCCACAATCCCCCAAAAATTACATGCAATTTTAACCGGCATCTTCTGTCTTCTTGAATCCCGTTCATCTTTTATCCTTTCCGCAATTCTCTCTGTACCTAGTCCTTTTTCTTCCATGATAGCAACAATCACAAAAAATTTACATGCAATATCAATTGGGATCTTCTGTCTTCTTGAATCCCGTTCATCTTTTATCCTTTTTCACAACTCACTCTGTACCCAGTCTTTTCTCTTCCCTGATAGCTACAATCTCTAAAAAATTAAATGCAATATCAACCGGCATCTTCTGTCTTCTTAAATCACGTTCATCTTTCATCCTTTTTCATAATTCTTTCTGTACCCAGGCATTTTTCTTCCTTAATAGCTACAATTTCCAAAAAATTAAATGCAACGTCAATTTGCATCTTCTTTCTTCATGAATTCCGTTCATCTTTTACCGTTTCCTAAATTCTCTCTGTACCCAGTCTTATCTTTTTCCCTGATAGCTACAATCTCCAAAAATTTAAATGCAACGTCAATTGCCATCTTCTATCTTCTTGAATCCTGTTCATCTTTTATTCTTTCTTCAATAAACCTCTAGACATAGTCTTTTATCTCATTTAACCCTCTGCACACTAGTGGCGGTCCCGCCTGGCTTAGGGTGAAATGATTAATATATATATATATATATATATGTGTGTGTGTGTGTGTGTGTGTGTGTGTGTGTGTGTGTGTGTGTGTGTGTGTGTGTGTGTGTGCTTGCCTGGGAGTCTTTGTGCATGCTTAAAAATTCAGATATAAAAAGCATATATTTGTAAACAGTATAAATAAAGACAAAAGTAACACTTTTCTATGCCAACGCGTTTCGTCCACTGAGGGATTTTATCTAGGTAAATATAAGGATTTTATTTTGAAACATGTAATTATAAGAAGTTAAATTATTGTTAAATTTGAAATTTTGAAAATTTCAGTATCTTTATAAACATTCTTCAGGCGAACTGTATAAGGCAAGGTAAGATTCTCCCAGCATTATTACCTTATTCACGACTTTCCGGCCGTCATACGCTACGGACTTCTTCAGAATCATTCTGTTGTAACTATTTACACTATTTACATTGTTCGAACTGTTGTCCTCATCTCTGTTGTCGTATAATACATCTTAGCAAGACCTATAGCTTCCTTAGGATAAACTACTTTTAAAGTTGAAGGTCAAATGTAGATAACATTCTCTGTAAATAATAAAGATCGTTTTGTATATATATATATATATATATATATATATATATATAGTGCATCGAGGCAGCAGATAATTTTCTAAACATGTAATTTTTTATTAAGGTGGTTTTAAGATTTCGGCAAAGTTTTATGTCAACACAAGATAAAATCGTCGCTGATGGTGGATGTTTTAATGTTAACGTTCTTGTAACATCTCTGAAGATGGCTCGTGTGAGTCGAAAGCTTAGAACCAACTTAATAAACAATTATCCAAATGTTGGAGAATTTTTGTCTTTATTTTCACCTGAAATTCAAACTAAACTACGATGTTTAGAACGGCTCATGATGAAACATAATAGATATTCATTTTCTCTTATATTTAACAGTATATGTTTAGAAAAAAAATATATATATAGGGAAAACTACTGAAAAGTGTAAGATGAAAAATGTATTTTTTTGACAGTATTTATTTATTTCTATTATTATTTGATAATTTCCCCCATTATATTTGATAATTTCACCCATAGCAGAACACTTCAATCAACCGGGACACACATTAGACTACATACTCACGCAGAAAGAAAGAAAAATACTGGATTTTCAAATTAAATACATACAGGCTAGGGTTAAATAGGGACTTAGGTATTTTGAATCTTTATAAATATTTCAATAGTTAAACATTTTTTAGATACACTTAAAATTTTTCTTTAAAACAACATTTATAAGTATTATTAAAGATAGGTTTACGTTTACAAATATTAAAAAATCTGTCGCTTTCTGCGTCACGTGATGTAAACAATCTCTCGGACGAACGCGCCTCGTGAAAATGTTTCTAATTTAAATTTTAAAATCATTTGTTTCTGATGAGGACGGTCTGAAATATCAAATATAATAATAGAAATAAATAAATACTGTCAAAAAATACACTTTTAAACTTACAACTTTTCAGTAGTTTTTCCTATATATATTATTAAGACAGTATACGTGGATCATCACTATGTTATATATATATATATATCCCTCCTGTCACGTTCATGGAGAGAGAAACAATAGTAAGGCAGCATCTGCTTAGTTCATTCTTTTTACTTCCAGTGCATTATTTTATTTTATTTTTTGCAATAATAATGTTGCCAAGTAGTAGAGAATATATATATATATATATATATATATATATATATATATATATAGTGTATCGAGGCAGCAAATAATTTTCTAAACATATACTGTTAAATTCAGTCAATGAATGTCTATTATGTTTAATCATGAGCCGTTCTAAACGTCGTATTTTGGCTTTAATTTCAGTTGAAAATAAAGACAAAAAATTCTCCAACATTTGGATAATTTTTTATTAATTTGGTTCTAAGCTTTCGGCTCACATGAGCCATCTTCAGAGAGGTTATTAAGACGGTAACACAATAACATCCACGATCAGCGACGATTTTATTTTGTGTTGACATAAAACTCCGCTAGGCAACGGCAATAGTTACCAAAAACAACAAACGCAGTTCGCAAATTTGCAATGCGGTTCTATGACGTCACACCACGTGATAGCGCGAAATGACAACAGAATCATATATTCAAATGCAATGTAATGTGTTATGGCCAGATTTAAAACCAAATTAATAAAAAAATTGTCCAGATGTTTAGAACGGCTCATGATTAAACATA
>JBBBDQ010001016.1:2962500-2977500 GCA_037127315.1 Ascarosepion bandense | reverse complement strand
AATCAGGGATTAGTTTTAATTTGTTTAACGGCATATCTATGAGTTATTTAATACTAACAAGGTTTTTTTTTAATAACTTCGTATAAGTAGAATATGTATTCTTCACCATTTTCTATCGTCTTCTTCTTTCATTCTTTTTCTTCTTCAGCATTCTCTATCGTTTTCTACTTCTTCTTCTCATTCATTTTCTTCTTCACCATTTTCTATCATCTTTTTCCTCTCATTATTTTTCTTTTTCACCTTTTTTATCGTCTGCTTCTTCTCATTCTTTTTCTTCTTCGCCATTTTCTATCGTCTTCTTGTACATATTCTTTTTCTTCTTCGCCATTTGCTATCGTCTTCTTGTTCTCATTCTTTTTCTTCTTCACCATTCTCTAGCGTATTCTTGTTCTAATTCTTTTTCTTCTTCGCCTTTTGCTATCGTCTTCTTCTCTTTCTTTTTCTTCTTCATCATTTTCTATCGTCTTCTTCATATTCTTTTTCTTTTTCACCATTTTCTATCGTCTTCTTCTTCTCATTTATTTTCTTCCTTCACCATTTTCTATGGTCTTCTTCTTCTTCTCATTCTTTTTCTTCTTCACCATTCTCTAGCGTATTCTTATTCTCATTCTCTTCTTCTTCGCCTTTTTCTATCGTCTTCTACCGATTCTTGTTCTTCTTCACCGTTTTCTATCATTTTCTTCTTCTCATTTATTTTCTTCTTCACCTTTTTCTATCGTCTTCTTATTCTCATTATTTTTCTTCTTCACCATTTTCTATCTTCTTCTTCTTCTTCTCGTTTATTTCCTTCTTCACCATTTTCTATCGTCTTCTTCTCATTCTTTTCTTCTTCACCATTTTCTATCGTCTTCTTCTTTCATTATTTTTCTTCTTCGCCATTCTCTAGCGTATTCTTGTTCTAATTCTTTTCCTTCTTCGCCTTTTTCTATCGTCTTCTTCTCATTCTTTTTCTTTTTCACTATTTTCTATCGTCTTCTTATTCTCATTCTTTTTCTTCTTCACCATTTTCTATCGTCTTCTTATTCTCATTCTTTTTCTTCTTCACCATTTTCTATCGTCTTCTTCTTCTCATTCTTTTTCTTCTTCACCATTTTCTATCGTCTTCTTATTCGCATTCTTTTTCTTCTTCACCATTTTCTATCGTCTTCTTCTTCACCATTTTCTATCGTCTTCTTCTTCTCATTCCTTTTCTTCTTCACCATTTTCTATCGTCTTCTTATTCTCATTCTTTTCTTCTTCACCATTTTCTATCGTCTTCTTATTCTCATTCTTTTTCTTCTTCACCATTTTCTATCGTCTTCTTCTTCTCATTCTTTTTCTTCTTCACCATTTTCTATCAGTTTCTTGTTTAGAATTCTCTACAGTTTTCTGTTTGTCTTTTTTTTCTTCTTCGTTATTCTTTATATTTTTCTTCTTCGTTATTCTTCATATTTTTCTTCTTCGTTATTCTTCATATTTTTCTTCTTTTTCTTTTTCTATTTCACTATTCGATATCTTCTCCTGCTTTTTCTACGTCTTTTTCACCAATCCATTTCTCCTCTCTGTATAGTCATACGGTATTTATAATGATAATGATATTTGCCCTTTTTTCTTTTATTATTTTTCATTTGTTTTTTCTTCTTCGATAAAGAAGGAGAAAGGCTAGACGTATACTAGCTGAAATAATAACGACATTAAACTTTTGCTTCTCCTCTTCTTCCTCCTCCGCCTCCTTGTTTCTCCTCTTGTTTTATTAACAAGATAAAAAGCTAGTCTTAAAATGTAATCCTAATGGTTTCTGGCCTACCATTTATCATCATCATCATCATCATCATCATCATCATTATTATTATTATTATTATTATTATCATCATCATCATTATTATTATTATTATTATCATCATCATCATCATCATCATTATTATTATTATTATTATTATCATCATCATCATTATTATTATTATTATTATCATCATCATCATCATCATTATTATTATTATTATTATCATCATCATCATCATTATTATCATCATCATCATTATCATCATCATCATTATCATCATCATCATCATCATTATTATTATTATCATCATCATCATTATTATTATCATCATCATCATCATCATCATCATCATTATTATTATTATTATCATCATCATCATCATCATCATTATTATTATTATTATTATTATTATTATCATCATCATCATCATCATCATCATTATCATCATTATTATTATTATTATTATTATTATTAATTTACCTAAATCTTAAAAATAACTTCATATTTTGTGATGTCCTTGCTAGGAATGTTTAAGATGCGAGTTTTTTGAATTTAAATATATAAGTCGTCAGTGAAAAAGAGATTATTCAAAGGAACAAAATCATTCAACTATTACATCGATTGATTGAAGGCAAACAATACTGAGCAGATTTTATTCAATAATAATAATTATTATTATTATTGCTAATGTTGTTGCATAGTGAGTTTGATAATAACTAACAATTGTAATAAACGGTATAATAAAGAATAGTAAGTAATAAGGAGAATAATAAAAAAAAAACTCGACGATGATGATGGCGGTGGTGGAAATACTGTAAAGCATTTAAAGATTGGGTTTCCAATAAATTGAATAAACCTATATAACACGGAAGGTAAATGCCAACGAAAAACGAAGTCGGAAACGGAACAACCCAAAATTCGAATCGGAAGAAAACGAAATCACTTCAAATGGCGAAAATTGAATTGAATGAGATCATGGAAAATTGAAATTCGTTTTACAAAAGGCAAACATGCGTGACGTCAAGAAGGAGATAGCTCAATGCAAACATTTGGAATCAAGACAAGGGCGAAAAAAAAAGTATAATGAAAGAAAACGAAAGGAAAATTACTGTGAAGAAAAGGAATTACGTAACAAATTTAAAGTAAAAGAGAAAGAAGGGAATTTGAATAAAGAAAAAATGGAAAGAAGGGGAGAAGAAGAAAAGAAATTAAATGAAATTAAAAAGGAACGAAGAAAAATTAGTTGAAATAATATTTTCTTATTATTTTAACTAATAAAGAAGGGATAAAGAATTATGAAGTGAAGAAAGAAAAGTCCAAAGTGAAAGCAAAAGAAAATGAAGAAAAGAAAGAAAGAAAGAAAGAAAGAAAGAAAGAAAGTGTTAAGTAAACAAAAAAAGGTAAAAAGAAATAAAGAGAGAAACGGTTGAAGAAGAATGAAGAAAGGAGAGGACTAAAAACGAAAGAAAGAAAAATAAAAAAGAAAGAACAATGAAAAAAAGGATAAAACGATTTGAAAAGAATAAGGAAACAAAAAAAGGGTCAAACGTGAAAACGAAATAAAAATAAATGAAAAGAAAATCAAAAAGGTAAACCAAATTAGAGAAAGAAAGAAAGAAAGACAAATAAAGAATTGAAAAATTAGTAAAGAAAGAAAGAAAGAAAGAAAGAAAGAAAGAAAGAAAGAAAGAGAAATGAAGAATTGGAAAAATGAGTAAAGAAAGAAAGAAAGAAAGAAAGAATGAAAAATGAAGAATTGAAAAATGAGTAAAGAGAAGAAAAAATAAAAAGAAAGAAAGAAAGAGAAATGAAGAATAGAAAAAATAAGTAAAGAAAGGAACAAAGAAAAAGAGAGGAAGAGAGAAATAAAGAATAAGAAAATGAGTAAAGAAAGAAAGAAAGAAAAAAAAAAGAAAGAAAAAAATAGGAAATATAAGTAAAAAAAGAAAGGAAGAATGATAAATGAAGAACAGAAAAAATGAGTAAAGAAAGAAAGAAAGAAAGAAAAAATGAAAAGAGGAAAATTAATAAAATGAAAGAAAGAAAGAAAGAATAAAAGAGAAATGAAGAACAGAAAAATAGAAAAAGAGAAATAAAAGAAAGAATGAGAAATGAAGAATGTTAAGAAGAAGAGTGAGAAGATGAAGACGATAGAAAATGGTGAAGAAGAAACAGAATGAGAAAAAGAAGACTATAGAAAATGGTGAAGAAGAAAAAGAATGAGAAGAAAAAGACGATAAAAAATGGTGAAGAAGGAAAAGAATGAGGAGAAGACGATAGAAAATGAGGAAGAAGGAAAAGAATGAAAAGGAGACGACAGAAAATGATGAAAAACAAAAAGAAAGAGAAGAAGAAAACGGAAGAAAATGGTGAAGAAGAAAAAGAGAGAGAAAAAGAAGACGATAAAAAATGGTGAAGAAGAAAAAGAATGAGAGAAAGAAGACGATAGAAAATGATAAAGAAGAAAAAGAATGAGAAAAAGACGATAGAAAATGGTGGAGAAATAAAGGAATGAGAAGAAAAAGACGATAGAAAATGATGAAGAATAAAAAGAATGAAAAGAAAAAGATGATATAGAATGGTGAAAAAAGAATGAGAAGAAGAAACGATTGATAATGGTGAAGAATATAAAGAATGAGAAGAAGAAGACGATAGAAAATGGTGAAGAAGAAAAAGAATGAGAAGAACAAGACGATAGAAAATGGTGAAGAAAAAACGAATAAGAAAAAGGCGATAGAAAATGGTGAAGAAGAAAAAGAATGAGAAGAAGAATACGGAAGAAAACACTGAAGAAGAATAGGAATGAGAAGAAGACGATAGAAAATTTTGAAGAAGAAAAAGAATGAGAAGAAGACGATAGAAAATGGTGAATAAAAAACGAATGAGAAAAAGGCGATAGAAAATGGTGAAGAATAAAAAAATTGAGAAGAGGAATACGGAAGAAAATGGTGAATAAGAAGAGAATGAGAAGAAGAAGAAGATAGAAAATGGTGAAGAAGAAAAAGAATGAGAAGAAGAAGATAGAAAATGGTGAAGAAGAAAAAGAATGAGAAGAAGAAGAAGATAGAAAATGGTGAAGAAAAAACGAATAAGAAAAAGGCGATAGAAAATGGTGAAGAAGAAAAAGAATGAGAAGAAGAATACGGAAGAAAACACTGAAGAAGAATAGGAATGAGAAGAAGACGATAGAAAATTTTGAAGAAGAAAAAGAATGAGAAGAAGACGATAGAAAATGGTGAATAAAAAACGAATGAGAAAAAGGCGATAGAAAATGGTGAAGAATAAAAAAATTGAGAAGAGGAATACGGAAGAAAATGGTGAATAAGAAGAGAATGAGAAGAAGAAGAAGATAGAAAATGGTGAAGAAGAAAAAGAATGAGAAGAAGAAGATAGAAAATGGTGAAGAAGAAAAAGAATGAGAAGAAGAAGAAGATAGAAAATGGTGAAGAAGAAAAAGAATGAGAAAAAGAAGAAGACAGAAAATGGTGAATAAGAAGAGAATGAGAAGAAGAAGAAGACAGAAAATGGTGAAGAAGAAAAAGAATGAGAAGAAGAAGATAGAAAATGGTGAAGAAGAAAAAGAATGAGAAGAAGAAGATAGAAAATGGTGAAGAAGAAAAAAGAATGAGAAGAAGAAGAAGACAGAAAATGGTGAAGAAGAAAAAGAATGAGAAGAAGAAGAAGATAGAAAATGGTGAAGAAGAAAAGGAATGAGAAGAAGAAGAAGACAGAATATGGTGAAGAAGAAAAAGAATGAGAAGAAGAAGGTGATAGAAAATGGAGACAAAGAAAAAGAATGAAAAGATGAAGACGACAGAAAATGGTGAAGAAGAAATGGAATGAGATGAAGAAGACGATAGAATATGGTGAAGAAGAAAAAAATGAGAAGAAGACGATAGAATATGGTGAAGAAAAAAAAATGAGAAGAAGACGATAGAATATGGTGAAGAAGAAAAAAATGAGAAGAAGACGACGACAGAAAATGATGAAGAAGAAAAAGAATGAGAAGAACATATAAAATGACGTAAAAGAAAATGACAGAGGAGGAGACGATAAAGAATGATGAAGAACAAAAAGAAAGTGAAGAAGAAAATGAGAATGATGAAGAAGAAAAAGCAGGAGAAGAATAAAAATATAGAGAACTAATGAAGAAAAAGCACAAAGTGAAGGTAGGGAATCGTTAATAAAAAGACGTTAGAGAATGGTGAAGAAGAAAAGAGAAGAAGAAGAAGATGGAGAATGATGAAGAAGAATAAACAGATTGAGAATGGTGAAGAAGAAAAAGAAAGAGAAGAAGAACCAGAATATTTACCCAGCTCCCCCACTTGAGTGAGTTGTGACACAAAGTCGATTTTTAAAGTGGGGAACACGAGCCCGGAAGAGCGGCTCAATGGTCAAATATTACCCAGCCATCGTTAACCGGGTACAAAGAATAACAAGGAGGCGATAGAAAATGGCGAATAGGACAAAGAAGATGAGAAGTGCAGTGAAAAGGAAGACTGATGAAGAGGATAAAAAGGTTAGAGAATGAAGAAGAAAAAAAACGTTATGCCGAACGTCATCAACATTTCCCTGCTTAGGATGTGGTTTCCGGCTTTCTCTTCTCCAATCTTTTCACTCTTTTCTTTTTTTTTTTTAATTGGAGTAGATAGACTAAACTATCGCCCGGTTCACACTCCACCCACGTCTATTGAACAGGTGAAGATGCTCATCCCTTGTTCCCTGCTTAGGATGTGGTTTCCGGCTTTCTCTTCTCCATTCTTTTCACTCTTTTATTTTTTTTTCCCCTCAATTGGATTAGATAGACTAAACTATCGCCCGGTTCACACTCCACCCACGTCTATTGAACAGGTGAAGATGCTCATCCCTTGTTCCCTGCTTAGGATGTGGTTTCCGGCTTTCTCTTCTCCAATCTTTTCACTCTTTTATTTTTTTCCCCTCAATTGGATTAAATAGACTAAACTATCGCCCGGTTCACACTCCACCCACGTCTATTGAACAGGTGAAGATGCTCATCCCTTGTTCCCTGCTTAGGATGTGGTTTCCGGCTTTCTCTTCTCCAATCTTTTCACTCTTTTCTTTTTTTTTTTAATTGGAGTAGATAGACTAAACTATCGCCCGGTTCACACTCCACCCACGTCTATTGAACAGGTGAAGATGCTCATCCCTTGTTCCCTGCTTAGGATGTGGTTTCCGGCTTTCTCTTCTCCAATCTTTTCACTCTTTTCTTTTTTTTTTTTAATTGGAGTAGATAGACTAAACTATCGCTCGGTTCACACTCCACCCACGTCTATTGAACAGGTGAAGATGCTCATCCCTTGTTCCCTGCTTAGGATGTGGTTTCCGGCTTTCTCTTCTCCAATCTTTTCACTCTTTTCTTTTTTTTTTTTTTAATTGGAGTAGATAGACTAAACTATCGCCCGGTTCACACTCCACCCACGTCTATTGAACAGGTGAAGAGGCTCATCCCTTGTTCCCTGCTTAGGATGTGGTTTCCAGCTTTCTCTTCTCCATTCTTTTCACTCTTTTATTTTTTTCCCCCTCAATTGGATTAGATAGACTAAACTATCGCCCGGTTCACACTCCACCCACGTCTATTGAACAGGTGAAGATGTTCATCCCTTGTTCCCTGCTTAGGATGTGGTTTCCGGCTTTCTCTTCTCCAATCTTTTCACTCTTTTCTTTTTTTTTTTAATTGGAGTAGAGAGACTAAACTATCGCCCGGTTCACACTCCACCCACGTCTAATGATCAGGTGAAGAGGCTCATCCTTTGTTCCCTGTTTAGGATGTGGTTTCCGGCTTTCTCTTTTCCAATCTTTTCACTCTTAGGATGTGGTTTCCGGCTTTCTCTTTTCCAATCTTTTCACTCTTACGTAGCCCCCTGCGCTTCAGTGGCCTTACCGCCTTGCTCGGAGTGACATGATTTTTAAAAAAAAGTATATTTCTCTTAAAATATTGAAATAGAAATTCCTAATAATAACGGAGAAATATGTAACAATTTCGCTTATGCCAAGAGAAACCCAAAGAAAGAACGACCGAGAATTTTTTTAAAGAGCGCGTTGTGGTGCAGTCGACTCGGAACGACAAATCGGGGGAACGGAGTTCGAATTTCAGTTGAATTCCTTTCATTCACTTACGCACAAATATACTTGGGAAAAGTATTAATACGTTTCTTCCCTCCGGTTAATGGTCAAATAATAGGACAGATTGGGTTTTATAGCCTTGGTCGGCAACCGGTCTACCGCAGAAAGCAATGGCAACCTACTGCGGGATAATCTTCTGCCGAGTCTGTCATGTCTCTTTCAAGACATGATGGCGTGTATCGTATGGCACTCAACTGACTGACTCCCAATCATAGAAAAACAGGGGAGGCGGTCATAACAGTGAATGCTGGTTTATCCAAAAACTGATTTCATCGTAACTGCGAAATTCGAATGATTCAAATTTAAGAAAAGACAACTTTTATATCTGAATAGAACTTTTTAAAAGAGATCCATTTAAAAATTGTCACTGTATATTTATAATAATGGATACCTTTTCTCCATAAATTCATCACTGTTGTCTTCATTCACATAATAAAGTTGCTAAATATTTATTTGAGCTTTTTTCCCTTCACGCCCCTGACCACATAAATTTAGGAGAATCTGATACTGACAGGCCGGATAGAGGGGAAAAGAGACAGAGGAAAACAACGGATAACATATTTGAAGGACCTGATCAGGTGGATGACGGAACGGTGTTTGCGAGTTGTTACAAGAGAAAGCGTGCAAAGAGCCACCAGGGATAGGGAGATGTGGAGGACCATGATCGCCTAGTTCCTGAAAGGACAAGGCACATAGAAGAAAAAAAAAGAAGATTAGATTGATGTCTTACCCTCACTTCTAATCCAACAGTTTCCTTTCTCGCACGCACCTCTCGCTTGTAGAACTCCCTTCCATTTACTTGCTTCCGTCATAGCTAAAATCTTCCCCAATTTAAATACATCAATTGGCAGCTTCCATTCATCTTTTACACAATATCCGCTGCACGGTCTTTTCTCTCACTAGAACCCCCTGCGCAATAGTGGCGATCCTGCCTTGCTTGAGGTAAAATGATTAAAAAGAAAATAATATTTAACAATGTGTAATAAATGATCAAAAGCAAAATCATTTGAATATTTTTATCTCCGAACTTTTTTTTCTTCAATGTGCCGTGTCCTTTCGGGACGTAGACGATCATGACTTTCTACTTCTCCCTATCCATAATACCACTTATCTTATTATCCCTGCTCTGCCATCCATCAAGTATGTCACATCCTTTGTCTATCCTTCCCTTTACCATCCCGTGAGTATCAGGTTCTCCCAGCCTTCCTTCCTCATTACATGTCCAAGAAACTTCAGCTGTCTTTTCCTTATGTTAAGTAGGTTTTCTTTTCTTTTCCATCCTCTCAAAACCTCGTTGTTGCTCCCATGTTCGGTCCAGGGTATCTTCAGCATCCTCCTGTAGAACCACGTGGGTTGCTTTACGTTTCTCCTTCATTTTTGATGAGATTGTCCATCATTCGCTGTCATATTAAAAGAGAGTCAAATGCCATACGTGTTACACGCTTTGGGCGATCATGTCTTGAAAGAGACATGACTGACTGGGCAGAAGATTTTCTATCCTGATCTTTAAACTTTAGCTGAAGAGAGAAGAGACGGATTGTATTAATAAGTAGTAATTGGTTGGGGATCAGTTTATTACTTAATAACAATAGAAAACTGATCCCCCACTTTTTGCCCAGTAGAAGCTTTACTTATGTTTCCAACTATTATCTTCATTGAGTCAGTTAAGTGCCATACGTGATACACGCTTGGGCGATCATGTCTTGAAAAAGGCATGACTGACTGGGCAGATGATTTCCTATCCTGCTCTTTAAACTATAGCTGAAGAGAGAAGAGACGGATTGTATTAATAAGTAGTAATTAGTGGGGGATCAGTTTTCTATTATTATTAAGTAATAAACTGATCCGCCATTTTTGTCCAGTAGAAGCTTTACTTATGTTTTCAAATATTATCTTCATTGAGTCAGTTAAGTGCCATACGTGATACACGCTTTGAATAGAAAGAGACATGACTGACTCGGTAAAGGTTATCCCGCAGTAGGTTGGCATTGCTTTCTGCGGTAGACTGGTTGCCAGCCAAGGCTAGAGAATTCAATCTGTGCTGTTATTTAACCCATAACTGGAGGAAAGAGATGGATTAATACCTTTCCCAAGGGTATTTGCGCGTAAGTGAATACAAGGAGTTCAACTGGAATTCGAACTTCGCAACCCGATTTGTCCTTCCGAGTCGATATTCACTGCACCACAGCGCACATCCTTGAAAGACACACATTACATAACAGTCCAAAAATCTCTTTGTTTCCAGCGAAATTTTCCTGTCTCTTAATATTCTACTCAGCTTCTGGAATGCATCTTTGGCCATGCCAGTAGGAGGTCGGATCTTAATGTCGCACTCTCTATCCTCTGTTAGAACACTTCCAAGGTATTTAAATTTTCATACCTGGTTGATTTTAATATTCCTGACTCGCGGTTGGCATTTTGGGCTCCTCTTTTTAATGATGACCATACATTCAGTTTTCTGGTAGCCCTTTCTTTCACTACTTTCTGTAAGAGGTCTTGCCGAACTAACTTATGATATATAAATGGCGCCCCGAATAAAAATCCGTATGATCTTTATAAAACCTTCAAATGGCATGTGGCAAAATTTGAACCCTATTGGATTATTAGTTTGCAAATTACAGTTATGTAAGGGAAGCTACTGTTGCAAATTTTCAAAACAATGTAAAAATCTGAATTTCGTGTATTGATAAAACATTACATTCTGATGGGAAAAATACTGTTCAAGCAAAGCAATAGCTTCATAAGTGCTATTCAGACTCTGCTCCGTCTGAAACAACAGTTAAGAGGTGGTATGCTGACTTTAAACGCGGTCGTACAGACACAAATGATTCTGAATGCTCAGATCGCCCAAATCGGCAGTTGACCCGGAAAACACCAAAAAAAAATCATAAACTCGTCTTGGCCGGTCGTAAATTGAAGTTGTGTGAGATAGCAGAGGAGGTGAACATATCAGAAAGCAGTGTATTCATCATTTTGCATGAACATTTGTTAATGAGAAAACTGTGTTCAAAGTGGGTGCTCACAGTCGATCAAAAACAACAATGCGTCGACGATTCAGAGCGTTTTTTGCAATTGTTTCAACGCAACAAGGAGTTTGTGCGTAAGTATGTGACAATTGATGAAACACTGATCCACTATTTCAGTCCGGAGTCAAATCGGCAGTCAGCTGAGTGGACAGCAGCAGGTGAAAGCCGTCCAAAGCGACCAAAGACGCAGACATCAGCAGGCAAGGTTTTGGCATGCGTATTTTGGGATGCGCAAGGTATTTTGTTCATCGATTACATTTGAGATGGGAAGAACAATCAGTAGCGAATATTATATAGGTTTATTGAGGACTTTGGAGAAAGAAAGCTCTAAGAACCGGACAGAAATGAAGAAGAAAAAAATGATCTTTCACCAAGATTAATAGGAGCGATTAATACATTTCGCAGGGGCATTTTCACGTAAATCAATGCAACGAATTCAGCTCAAATTCGAACTCGGTTCCCTGATTTATCGTTCCGAGCTGATATCCATTGCACCACCATGTACATACACCAATGAAAAGGCACTATATGGAACACAGATGCACATACACCAATGAAAAGGCACTATATGGAACACAGATGTACATACACCAATGAAAAGGCACTATATGGAACACAGATGTACATACACCAATGAAAAGGCACTATATGGAACACAGATGTACATACACCAATGAAAAGGCACTATATGGAACACAGATGTACATACACCAATGAAAAGACACTATATGGAACACAGATATACATACCAAGAAAAGGCACTATATGGAACACAGATACTTTTTAATGAAAAGGCACTATATGGGAACACCAGTGCATACACAATAGAGCTGTCTTGAATACAGATATTACATACACCAATGAAAAAGAGCATATATGGAACACACAGATGTGTACCAATGAAAAGGCACTATGTGGAACACAGATGTACATACACACCAATGAAAAATATATGGAACACAGATGCATACACCAATGAAAAAGGCACTATGGGAACACAGATGTACATACACCATTGAAAAGGCACTATATGGAGCGAATGTACATACACCAATGAAAAGACACTATATGGAACACAGATGTACATACACCAATGAAAAGGCACTACTGCGAACACAGTTGCACGTACACCAATGAAAAAGGCACTATATGGAACACCAGATGTGCATACACCAATGAAAAGGCACTATGGAACACGGGTGTGCAACCACACCAATGAAAAAGGCACTATGTGGAACACAGATGTACATACACCAATGAAAAGGCACTATACCATGGAACATGGGTGTTATTTTGCAATGAAAAAGACACTATGAACTGGATGCATACACCAATGAAAAGGCACTATATGGAACACAGATGCACATACACCAATGAAAAGGCACTATGTGGAACACAGATGTACATACACCAATGAAAAGACACTATATGGAACACAGATGTACATACACCAATGAAAAAGTACTATAACGACACAGACACGCTGCAATGAAAGGCACTATATGGAACACAGATGTATACACCAATGAAAAAGGCACATATATGGAACACGGAATATTATACACAATGAAAAGACATATCATAGATTCCATAGATGCATACACCATTGAAAAGGCACTATATGGAACACAGATGTACATACACCAATGAAAAAGGCACTATATGGAACACGGATATACACCAATGAAAAGGCACTATATGGAACACGGATATGCATACACAATGAAAAGGCTATATGGTTCTGGATATTTTCCCCACCAATGAAAAGGCACACTATATGGAACACAGATGTGCATACACCAATGAAGAAAATATGGTTCGGATATACATACACACAATGAAGTGCTATATGGGTTGAATGTGCATACACAATGAAAAGGCACTATATGGAACACAGATGTACATACACCAATGAAAAAGAACACTATATGGAACACAGATGCATACACCAATGGCACTATGTGGAACACAGATGCATACACAATGAAAAGGCACTGTATACAGACTGGATACATACACCAATGAAAAAGGCACTATATGGAACATGGGAGTATTTTTACACCAATGAAAAGACACTATATGAGACACAGATGTGCATACACAATGAAAAAAGGCACTGTGGAACTTTGAATGCTGCCCACTAATGAAAAAGACACTATGGAACA
The DNA here is from genome assembly GCA_037127315.1 of Ascarosepion bandense. Taxonomy (NCBI): domain Eukaryota; kingdom Metazoa; phylum Mollusca; class Cephalopoda; order Sepiida; family Sepiidae; genus Ascarosepion; species Ascarosepion bandense. The sequence goes on along the minus strand of JBBBDQ010001016.1, from coordinate 2,964,403 downwards.
CCAGTTGCACACTTCTTCTCGGCCAGGCACTGTTATGGAACTGAATGTGCATACACCAATGAAGAGCACTATGCTGGAGACACAGATGTGCATACACCAATGAAAAGGCACTATAACAGGTTTAAGATGTGCATACACATAAATGAAAGACACTATATGGAACACGGATGTGCATACACAATGAAAAGGCACATATGGACGAGATGTCCATACACCAATGAAAAAGGCTATGCTACATGGAACACAGATGCATACACCATAAAAAGGCACTATGTGGAACACAAGATTGTGCATACACCAATGAAAAGGCACTATGTGGAACACAGATGTACATACACCAATGAAAAGGCACTATATGGAACACAGATGTACATACACCAATGAAAAGGCACTATATGGAACACAGATGTACACCAATGAAAAGGCACTATATGGAACACAGATGCACATACACCAATGAAAAGGCACCATATGGAACACAGATGTGCATACACCAATGAAAAGGCACTATATGGAACACAGATGCATACACCAATGAAAAAGGCACTATATGGAACACAGATGTACATACACCAATGAAAAGGCACTATATGGAACACAGATGCACATACACCAATGAAAAGGCATATATGGAACACAGATGTACATACACCAATAAAAGAACTGGAACACAGATGTACATACACAATGAAAAGGCACTATATGGGGTTACAGATGTACATACACACAATAGAAAAAGGCACTATATGGAACACAGATGTGCATACACCAATGAAAAGGCACTATGGAACACAGATGTTGTACACCAATGAAAAGGCACTGTACAGAACACAGATGTGCATACACCAATGAAAAGTCACTATATGGAACACAGATGTACATACACCAATGAAAAGGCACTATATGGAACACAGATGTACATACACCAATGAAAAGGCACTATATGGAACACAGATGTACATACACCAATGAAAAGGCACTATATGGAACACAGATGTACATACACCAATGAAAAGGCACTATATGGAACACAGATGTACATACACCAATGAAAAGGCACTATATGGAACACAGATGTACATACACCAATGAAAAGGCACTATATGGAACACAGATGTACATACACCAATGAAAAGGCACTATATGGAACACAGATGTACATACACCAATGAAAAGGCACTATATGGAACACAGATGTACATACACCAATGAAAAGGCACTATATGGAACACAGATGTACATACACCAATGAAAAGGCACTATATGGAACACAGATGGACATACACCAATGAAAAGGCACTATATGGAACACCGACAATGTCACATTCTTCAGATAAAGAAAATATGCGTTAGTATAACACAATGGACCTTCCTAGTCAGAATTCACCATTGACTAGCCTATAATCTATTCAACACGCAACATGCATGATCTAAATTAACCCGAGAACACTAACCAAGGGTATATAGTACCCAGTGCAAATGACGCTATTCTAAATAAAATATTCAGTACCTGATTTTCTTACCTAAATAATATGTTTTTCAGTTCCTATTAATGTTAACTCAAAGTACAAATTTTGAAGTGCCTACATGTAAAATATTTTAAATAAAGATTTATATTTAATATTTTTTTATATTTTCAAAATCTGGTTTGATATACCCATGGTTAGTAGTGGTGTAACTTTAATTGATGGTCAGTGTTCCAAGGTTAAGAGAACCAATATTATTTATGAGTTCACATACCCCTTAAGAAATTTTGTTCCTGAACAAACTCACGAACAATTATATTGGTTATAACACTACATACTTATTTAGACGACACACATTACCCCTATCTGACCGTAGCTCAATAAGGACTCATTTAAACACGCACAGAAACCTACCAACCTCCATCGGCAACATATTA
>JBBBDQ010001016.1:2952500-2957500 GCA_037127315.1 Ascarosepion bandense | reverse complement strand
AAAAATAGCCAACGCAGTTCGTAAATTTGTAATGCGGTTCGATGACGTCACACCGCGTGAGAGCTCGAAATGTTAACAGAACCATATATTTAAATGCAATGTAATGTGTTATGACCAGATGTAGTTGCCGTTTAATGAGGTTCCATTGAAATTTCTTGGTGTTAGGATCATTTAATGCTGCGGCATCATGTAACTTAAATTTAGTGTATCGAGGCAGCAAATAATTTTCTAAACATATTCTGTTAAATATAGGAGACAATGAATGTCTGTTATGTCTAATCATTTATTATTAATTAATTATGATTAAACACAAAAGACATTCATTGCCTCTTAAATCAAACAGTATATATTTAGAAAATATATATATATATTCAAATAAAACTATGAAAATTACATATGTCGTATGGTCATTTCAGCGTGGAGTCCTCGCTTCTTCAGCGACAAAATCTTTATTATGCAAATACAAGACAAAATTCATATACCGGAAGGTCTCTCAAAAACAAAAATTCCTACACCAGAAGTTTAACCTACATGCCATTTTCGTTTTGTATATATATATATATATATATATATATATATATATATATATATATAACTTGTCGCCATGTTATTTTTAATTTCGCATCTGTGTGTTGTTTGTCTTATATTTTGTCGACTTCACAGTATTGTAGGGTCAGTTGGGTACCGTCTGTGAGAATAAGAACACCATGATGCAAGAAATTTCGAATAATTTAGACTATACCGAAACACAAACAAACAGATAGATACTTGATTATGCACACGTGTGTGTGTGTGTGTATCCATACATATATGAATATGCTTCCAGATGCCATACATATATGAATATGCTTCCAGATGCCATACATATATGAATATGCTTCCAGATGCCATACATATATGAATATGCTTCCAGATTAAATACACACACTTACATAAATATGCATTATATATGTATATATATATATATATATATATATATATATATATACAGAAAAGAAAATTCAGCACATAATTAATTGGGAAAGGTATCGATCGGTTATTTTTCCTCCAGCTATGGGTCAAATAGCAGGGCGGATTTGGTTCTACAGGCTTGGCTGGCAATCAGTCTACCGCAGAAAGTAATGAAAGCTTACTACGCGAAAATCTTCTGCCCAGTCAGTCATGTCACTTTCGAGACATGATCGCCCAAGCGTGTATCACGTATAATCTTTACTGACTAACTTATATTTACCGGTTTAGATGGATTTTTTATGTAAACATAAAAGTGTATTTGAAGTAAACACCTAGAATCTCTTGGTGTTAAGTTCAATGTGCACTTATATATATATATATATATATATATATATATATATATATATATATATATATAAACTTTGTTTTTGCTAGGTTAGATGGAAGATGACAGGGTTCTCTCCTGATACCAGAGAAATGTCGACTCAAAAGCGAAATGCCTGCAAACAATCACATCATTTTTTTTCCTTATATCGAATAGAGATTCACTTTCAAGTTAAAGCAAGTGCTCTTTTTTTTTTCTAAAATATTTTTAGTCGGGGGACGGGAATCTTTTATTTGCCGATAGGTAAATACAATCTAAACATTCACATACACAAACACGTATATGAGTTCAGTTCAATCATATTTTTTTCTCGCTTACATACAGGCACGCACACAATAACACAGGATTTCACTTTTCTTGAAAATATTTCCCGCCAAGAAATATTACTATAAAAACCAGGCAAGCCTATTTCTCTTTTGAGTAATGTTCCAGTTTAAAGATTTCCTTATCAGGAAACATTCGGTATTCATAGAGCGAACACTTAATGTCTGTCGAAATTTATAAAATCTTTTTCTTAAAAAAGGTTTGTTAGGAAAACAGTTTTCTTAAGTTCACTGTTATAGGACTTATAATAATATGAGAAGAAAACTTAATTAAGGAGAGAGAACAATAAAAAACTAAGATTTAAGAAGACAGAAGATAACGATTGACATTGCATTTAAATTTTTGAAAATCAAAGTTGACTGAGAAGCAAGAAGCCGGATGAGAGTTGCACAAGCGTAACAGAACTTACCGAAAGGCATGTGAATGTAACAAGACCCTCAGAAAGGTATGTGAATGTAACAAAACGCTTAGAATCGTATGTGAACGTAAGAAGACCCTCAAAATGGTATACGAACGTAACAGGTCTGACAAACAGATAGATAGGAACAGACTGAGATAGATAGATAGATAGATAGATAGATAGATAGATAGATAGGAACAGACTGAGATAGATAGATAGATAGATAGATAGATAGATAGATAGATAGATAGATAGATAGATAGATAGAAGAGAGACAGAACCTGTTTTCTATCTTTCCATTAGATTCTTCTCTATCCCCCCTCGCCATGTCTCCCACAGTTTCTTTATACCTATGCGGATTTGTCTTTTTTTTATTTATCCTTCCTTTTATCGGAGTCTTATCTAAGCTCAAAGATCAGTGCATATGTTTCCAATCCTGAATCTACCTGACATCCACATAAAGAAGCATTATTTATTGATCAACTGTAAAGAACAAGTTTTGTTTTTGATCAAAGAATGAACGAAAAACTGTATTACACACCGACAAGTAAATGTATTTATAATACACTTATTTATAATGTATTTATTTTCGAAATGATATCTGAACATTCTTAACTACATATATATATATATATATATATATATATATATATATATATATATATATATATATATATTTGGGAGTTTAATATATAGATCGGAATTCAACAAGATGATTGAATGAATAAAAGGAACATATATATATATATATAGTTAAAAGTGTTCAGATATCATTTCGAAAACATACATTATAAATAAGTGGTTATATATAAAAATATTCGAAAATAAATACATTATAAATAAGTGTAAATAAATACATTGTAAATAAGTATATATATATATAGGTACGTACAAAATATCGCTAAAAAACAGCATGAAACAGCATAGTATGAATAAAAAAGTTCATAAACTTAATAAAACTAACTTTTTCCATCAAAATATTTATATTTTTATTAAGAGGAAAGATCAAAGCAATTTTTAATTATTTTTAAAATTTTTTGAATCTCTGCTAACATTTTCGAAATTTTGATAGAAAATGTTGTTTTATTTGAGTTAGCGGCTAAAAAAAAAATTACGCCATTATTACAATAGGTTACGTGGTAATGCTAATACAACCCACTTTTTTCACGGTAACAAACACATTAATTTCAAAATTCTCGCAAAAATCAAATAATAGTCAGATTTGAATGAAACTTTCAGTACTCATTCATAAATGAATGAAATTATTTTTGAAATTATTATTTTTTTAAATTTCTTGGTGAAAATATTTTTTTTTAACTCTGTTACCCCCCTCTACGTAAATCCATGAAATTTTAATAAATTTTAATATCTGTATAAATTTTTTTTATTAGTTAAATGCAGGACTCATTGGGGCATATAAATCATCTATGTTTTTTATTCTAAAGTGGACAACCTGGCCGAAAATTTGCTCCGAAGAGTAAAATAAAAATGCAATAAATCTCTGATATAATTTAATTTGATAAACTTTTAATTGCTGGAATAAATAATAATTATTAAGGACATTATACTCTGAAGAAAAAAAATTTTTTCGTTTACTAATAAAATTTTGAAATAATTGTTTTTATTTTTTAATTTTTTATTATAATAATTCATAAAAGTGTTAAAAATATTTTAAAAACCTTTTATTAAAACGTTGTTTAATTTCCTCTTACTTAAGAATTGATTATCACATTGCCTATCGAAAATTGAAAAGTTTAATAAAAATCATTCACCCATTTTACTTTTAAAATAATTAAAAATAATTAAATTTTGGAAATTTTTATTAAGTACGGTGTTCCATACGGATCGAAACAAGTTTCCGTAGAGGTCGTATTGTTTTTAGAAGTTAACAAGTCTTTGGATGAATTCCCCTTACATCGAAAACTAAACAAACCAAACTTTGATTCTAATTTCATTCTTTTTTTATTAAATTAAAATTATTCTAAAAGAAATTTAATTTTTTCAGAAAGCATATTAATAATGTAAGATAAATATGTAATATCTAAACATAAAAATATTTAATATTTCAGAAAAATATTAATAAATAACAGTTCGGTTATTTTAATTTAATTCTTTCTTTTAAAAGAAATTTAAATTTTTATTCATTCAGAAAGCATATTTTTATTTATTCAGAAAGAACATGTTATTTTTATTTATTCAGAAAGCACGTTATTTTTATTTATTCAGAAAGCACATTTTATTTTTATTTATTCAGAAAGCATATTTTATTTTTATTTATCCAGAAAGCATATTTTACTTTTATTTATTCAGAAAGCATAGTCTGGCTATAAATCTAAACTAAAATTCTATAAAATGTTATACTTGCTGAAAATATTATATTAAATTTTTAATTTTACTATTTAGTTAAAAAACAACAAAAAAAAATTTCAATTTCCAAATATTACGTTTTAAGCTACACGATTTTTTTGTCACTTACGGCCGCCATCCAAACGTCATTCACACCTGCTACTTGTCAACACGTAATTTATCGCCTAGATAAGCGCTGACAAGAGGGCTACTGTTTTTAAAGAGTGATTTATTTCGTAAATATCAAGTCAGTAAGCACTTAATACTTGTGTGAAATCAGATAAAGGAAGGTTTCAATTATAAAAATCAACTTAAATAACGTGTCAAGGAGGTATATTTTTTTTTTGCAAGATTTTTAAATCAGAAATTTAGCTACTGTTTACATAATCTGTCGATTCGTCAATAATGGCGGTAAATTTAAAAAAAACTTTTTTTTCAGTGAAATTTTTGATTCCGAGCAATATAATTTCGTTTTGAACTAAACCAGGGTATTTTGCTTATGGTAATTAGTAAATTTAATCTCTTGGCTTTCAATTAAAGTTAAAATTAAAGCTTCAAGAAAACGTTTTTATTTTTAAAAATTAAATTTAAATT
>JBBBDQ010001016.1:2942500-2950000 GCA_037127315.1 Ascarosepion bandense | reverse complement strand
ACGGTACACTTGCCTTTCAGCATATAGCAGGGTTCTGTTTACGAAAATAATCTTTTTTTTCCTCCAGTTAAAAAATGAGTCGGCCATTTTCTGGACAGCCAAAGGGTTGTTTATTTCGTCTTTACGTGATATTTTCTTTAAACTTGCTAGAGAAGGTTCTGTAAATTAGTTTCGCTTCGAAGGCTTCTCTCGAATGTTGTTTTATTTTTTTTTTAATTGGAGTAGATAGTACCTACTATCGCCCGGTTTTACAATCCACCCCCTTCTTTTGAACAGGAGAAGAAGTGATTGCCTTATTTCTTGTTTAGGAAGGGGTTCCTGGTTCATTTCCCTTCTCCTTCGGTCTTAGTATTAGTTCAGTCGCAGGCTCTTTGCAGTATTTGAGTATGGTGGCAACGTCTCTTCATTCTGAGGGTACCGGCTTGGCAGTTTCCTGGTTGCTGCTTCCGACTGGTAATTAGGAGCCCGAACTCTTGCGTAGTTTCTTGAGAGGCTGCTCTGATCAACAGTCGAATAATATCGCGGTTCCTGTAGTGCCATATCGCGCATGGGCGGGCGTCCCTGCATGAACCTCCCGTGGGCAACCCCGAGGCCGCATTATGCTGCAGGCTGCGCCAGTCTCCATCCTACACATGCTGCATACAGTGACCGTCTGATATTAATCTAGACATCTCACTATAAATAGACCAATATGAATTCAAGCAAACAAAATAGGAAAACTAAAGCAACTCATCAGAAAACGCTCAAACCTGTTTGTGTCTCCTTCGCAAACATACGCGGTATCTGCACTAACTCTTACAGTTTAGAACCATTCCTCCAAACTAACTCACCTGCTATCTTAGCTCTCTGTGGAACTAACCTTGACCCTTCTATCCCCTCTTCTGAGTTTTACGTTCCTGGTTACCTTCCCCTCTTCAGGAAGGACTCCAATGTCCATATGCATGGCTCGGTGTCTATGTCAGCGAACACCTCCCTCTAACTAGGGTGACCTCCCTTCAATCCCTGGATCATTCTTTCATGTGCTTCCGTCTCTCACTTCTAGGCTCGGTTAGCTATCTCTTCTTTCTCTACCGCTCACCCTCCTCCTCCGACTGCTCGGTACCCAATAGCATCTCTAATAATATCGATAAAGCCATTTCTTCACATCCATCTGCCCATATATTTGTGTTTGGTGACTTTAACGCCCACCACACCAAGTGGCTTGCAAACTCTGTCACCGCTCTTGCTGGTGTCCACACCAGTCGTAGTGGACTGGGGTAGGAAATGGCTCGTAAATTTTAATGCTTCCAAAACGAAGCTACTATCAATTAACCATCAGAGACAATCGCACCTACCTCTCGTTAGCATGGAACAGGCTTGTCTCTCAGAGAGTAAAACACTGCACCTCCTTGGTCTCACACTCTCAGCGGACCTCAAGTAGAATGACTATATCGAATCCATTGCTAAATCCGCTGCTATGAAAGCCGGTTCTCTGTGCAGGGCCCTGAAGTTTTTTCCCGCCTGAATCTATCCTGCACATCTATAAATCTACCATCCGCCCGTGTATTGAATACTGCTGCCATATCTGGTCAGGTGCTCATGCTATTCTCCTCGGGGTTCTTGACAAAATACAACGGAGAATCTGTAATGTGATCGATACCGACTTGGCAGACCGCCTGCAGTCACTCTCTCACCGGCGGGACGTAGCTTCCCTGTGACTCTACTATAAATACTTTCACGGCTTCTACTCCGATGAACTTAGATCACTGGTGCCCTCTAGGTATGAATTTGCACGAGATACTAGATTAGTAACTAGGTCCCACCCTTTTACAGTGAAACAGATAAGATGTAACCGCAATTTCTACTCCAACAGCATCTTTTCTCGCACTTCCCGCCAGTGGAATTCCCTTCCATACACTTGCTTCCACGACAGGTCGGGGCTCTGAGCCGGCCACTTTATTTGGGCGATTCCTTCTTCTTCAAATAAAGCCATAATATTCTGAGCCTTGTGGCAAGGTGCATTGTCCTGCATGAAAATAGGAGATTCATAAAGATTATGGTGTAATCTTGGTACCACATGCTGCTGAAGAAGCCTTTTGTAAATCTCAGCATTGATATTGCCATGTACGTGATGATAGGGCCAACTCCTGCAGATGAAATCATTCCCCACACCATCACACTGCCGCCACCAAATTTAACGGTTTTCTTGACACATTCAGAAAACAATCTTTCACCTGTTCTAAAAATTGTCAGTTTATGCAAATTATTAACATCGATCCTTAACTTTTGCACAGTAGCTTATTTTCTTTGTTCCATTTAATCTGTATTTTAAAAAAAACTATGATGTAAATTTTTGTAACTTTATATAATATTTATGCATTACACCCTCGTCTTTATTCGGTAAAAATTTCATTGCTAATCATGCATTACTTTTTAAGTCATTCACATATTTATGTCTTTGTTGTTTCCGTTCCTTATATTATGGGCGCTATTCTATATATATATATATATATATATATATATATATATATATATATATATACTGTTTGTTTATAAAAAACAAAGTATTTACTCAAATACGAATATTCATTAAAAATAATGCTCAAACTGTTGTGTCGTGTCTCGCACCATGTGACATCCGGTCGCCCGTATGTATAAAAGACAATGTGCGCTTAGCACAGGCTGGGTTTGTCATTATCACGGAATTTGTGAAGTAACACCTACTACTGCGAGAGTCTGTAAATATTGTATATACATATATTGTATGTACATCTTGGTTTTACCACTCTGGTAATAAAGTAGTTTATCTACATTTCTCTGTGTATCTCTTCATTCTACGATACAATAGATAGATAGATAGATAGATAGATAGATAGATAGATAGATAGATAGATAGATAGATAGATATTGAACAGAATGAGATAGATAGATAGATAGATAGATAGATAGATAGATAGATAGATAGATAGATAGATATTGAACAGAATGAGATAGATAGATAGATAGATAGATAGATAGATAGATAGATAGATAGATAGATAGATAGATAGATAGATAGATTAACTGAGTGGGATAGATAGATAGATAGATAGATAGATAGATAGATAGATAGATAGATAGATAGATAGATAGATATTGAACAGAATGAGATAGATAGATAGATAGATAGATAGATAGATAGATAGATAGATAGATAGATAGATAGATAGTGTTGTGTCGTGGCCCTTACCATGTGACATCCGGTCGCCCGGGTGTGTAAAAGACAATGTGCGCTTAGCACGGGTGGATGTTGTCATTATCACGGACTTCGGGAAGTAACACCTACTACTGAGAGAAACTGTAAATATTGTATGTACATCTTGGTTGTACCACTCTGGTAATAAAGTAGTTTATCTACATTTCTCCGTGTATCTCTTCATTCGGCGATGCAACACAAACAAATTAATAAAAAAGGAAATTTTAAATATACAGTGACTACATGGAGATAAAATAATTAAAATTGAAATATTAAAATTAAAAATATCCCAATGAAGCGAGTTAATATCAGAGAGGCGTCATTCATAATTATTAATAGTAATATCTTTTTTTTATCCCAAGCAAAGCGGCACCACCACTGGCGCACAGCGGGCTACACAAGAGAAGAGTAAAAGTTTAAGCAGGAGGAAGAGCGAAGAGAAAGACGAACCAGTTACTGGGGGGGGGTGAGCAGGGACAGGGCAAAGAAATTAAATTATAAAGCTTTCTGGCTGTTTTTTGTTTGTTTGTTTTGTTTTTGTTTTTTGTAATTACTATTACAAATATCCTTAATCATAAGGAAACGGAGTTATACATTTAATAAGAGAACATTCGTATCTGATTATTCTCTGTTCTCCAGAGAAACGGATAAAAATATTTTGACAGGACAGTGCCCAACTGCTTTCCAAATGAAAGTAACTTCGTACTTTTTCTTTAAATATGGAAAAACAACGGATTTACAAATTTAAGTAAAATTCATCATTTCCGAATATTCTCTGTTCTCCAGAGAAATGGATAAAACTGGCTGGGTACAGTCGTGACCTTCGCTAGCGACGGTCACGGTACTGCGCTCAGCTACTTTGCAAATTGAGTGAAATACTACTCATTTTATAATGTTAGAATCACTTCTACAATGGAGAGACATTAATTACGTTTTTGATGTTAACTACATAAGAGAAGAGTAAAAGTTTAAGCAGGAGAAAAGCGAGGAGAAAGACGAACCAGTTACTGGGGTTGCGCATGGATAAGGCAAAAGAAGGATGTTAAATATCAGTATGAAGACAGCTGCGATGATAGTGTGAGAAAGGAAAAAAAAAACAAGATACACGAGGTGGTGGGGAAAGGATGAGAGAAGGACTGTAGTCAAGTGTACAAGAGATGCGGAAGAAAGGAAGGAAGGAAGGAAGAAAAAGGAAAGGCAGAAATGAATGAGTGAGAAAGGAAAAAGCAAACGTATAGAAGAATCTGTATCAATTAGGGTCTAAGAATTTAAGTATTTTTCTGATAGCATGTGGTCATTAAACCGCTTTTCTTTTTTTTTTTTGCTTTTTTTTTTTAAGTAGATTAATTCCTTGCAAAAAATCAGCAGTAATTCGTTCCCATTCCTTTTTCAATAACTCCCATAGGTGACTCTGGTTTTTCGGGTTTCTTTTCTGAGTCCTTTCTCCAATTATCTTCCAAACATTTTCTTTTGGATTCAGGTCGAGGCTCTGCGTTTGAGATGGCAAGTTTTTTCTAAAAGCATAAGTTATATTACAAAATAGCTCTGTTCATACTATTAGGTTGTCCCAAAAGTTCGTAAACACTTGCAAAAAATTGAAAATTTACTCGCCAAGTAATCTAAGGTTACCAGAAAACACTTGCAAAAAATTGAAATTTTACTAGCATAAAAAAAAATATTGCTCAAAATAAAGACCATCATTTTCCAAGACTTTCTGCCATCGATCTGCAAGCTTTCGGATCTGGTCAAAGCGCCATTCAGCCAGCTTCGAATCAAAGAACTCTTGACACGCTTCCTCGACTTCATCAAACGAGACGAATCGGCGAACCTTCAGAAAGTGTTTCTTTGAGCGGAAAAGGCCGTAATATGATGGAGCATAGTCAGGACTGTAGGATGGATGTGGAAGAACCTCAACGCCGTCCAGCTCTTTAAATTTGTCTTTGGTCTTTCTGACGGTGTGTGGCTTGGCATTGTCCTGCTGCATCAAACGCGCTTTCGGCTGATCAGAGCCGGGTACTTTTGCTTCAACTTTTCGTAGACCTGCTCAAGTTGCTGACAATAAAGAACCAACTCAAAATACACGATTCCTTCAAAGTTCTACCAAACGCACAACATGACTTTCTTGCCGAATCGATCTTGTTTTGGAACCGACGGTGTCTCTTGCCCATCTCTCTGAACGCATCGCTTGTCTCGATTGTGCTAGACCAGATAGACCCATTTCGCAAATGTTTACGAACTTTTGGGACGACCTAATGCATTGAGCACTGTTTTATTAACATTTATTAACACTTGAATAATAATATTATGCATGTGCGTTGTGGTACAGTGGATATCGGCTCGTAACGAGAAACTGGGGAGCCGAGTTCGAATTCCAGTTGAATCCATTGTATTCACTTACGCGCAAATACCCTTGGGAAAGGTATTAATCCGTCTCTTCCTTCCAGTTATGGGTTAAATAGCAGGACAGATTGGGTTCTATAGCCTTTGTCGGCAACCAGTCTACCGCAGAAAGCAATGGCAACCTACTGCGGGATAATCTTCTGCCCGGTCAGTCATGTCTCTTTCGAGACATGATCGCCCAAGCGTGTATCACGTATGGCACTTAACTGACTGACTGACTAGATTAGCAACTAAGTCCCACCATTTTACAGTGAAACCGATAAAATGTAACCGCAATTTCTACTCTTCTTTTCACGCACTTTCCGTCTGTGGAATTCCCTTCCATATACTTGCTTCCCCGACAGCTACAATCTCCAGGAATTTAAATGTAAGGTCAATAGACATCTCCTATCACACTAACTCACATCCATTCTCTCAAGCTCTTTTTCCATCTACTCCACCCACATCCTCGGTATCTTCATCCATCTATTACCCTCCTTTGTTGTAGTGATATTATGCCTTTATAAACCATTGTAATAACAAAATTATTATATTAAGCTCTATTCTGCATTGAGCACTCTTTATAAAAGTAAATACTTGAACAGTAAGTTTTAATATACGTGTTCTTTCACTTCTATGTATGCTCTCATTACGATTGAGCTCTCTGAGGAAGAAAATTTTGAAAAACAATTTCCACTCCTGCTATATGCGTGACTCTTCAGAAATGAATTGAGTTCTCTCGGTGACTGGCGTGTGTATACACTGCTTATATACAACACTTTAAAATTTCCCTTCTCTGATTCCATGCGTCGATGGCTTAGGGAGTAGCGACTCCGACTGACACCAAAACGGTCGAATTTCGATGCCGGCCAGAAGCAAGTGGATGCGTCTAGCCACACTGATGAGCTGTGATGCAGCAAAATAGGCTTGTATGTGGATGACTAATATATATATATATATATATATATATATATATATATATATATGTATATATAATACGATTTTATCGATTTTCGATATTTATCGGGGGTACCTCGACACAAACCCTAGCTGAGAACACTCGCAGACGCTTATAGTACAACTGTGTCAATTTTCAAGAAAATCGATTCAGCCGTTTCGGAGTCTATAGGTAACGGACACACACACACAGAGAGAGAGAGAGAGAGAGAGAGAGAGCCAAAGTTCCATTTATAAATAAGTTTAGATAAATTTTTGTTACGAAAATGTGACAAACGTTTATCGTAAATAATCAGACCGGTAGAAATAAAATAAACAATACTGTTTGATATCTACTTAAATACGAGTATCGATTAAAAATAAATCATTTAACATATGTATTTATATATATATATATATATATATATATATATATATATATATATGAATTGTGGCCACGCAGATACAAATCAAATATAGATCTAAATCCGACATAATGCTAAAAGAAAGAACAAGTAACAAACGTTTTTCAATGTAGCATTAAAAGTGAAGCGTATTAGATTGATAAACGTTTTCTATTTGTTCTTTATCTTATCATATTGTGTGTGTGTGTGTGTGTGTGTGTGTGTGTGTGTGTGTGTGTGTGTGTGTGTGTGTGTGTGTGTGTGTGTACGCATGTATATACATATAAGATTGTTATGTTCTGGCAATTCTTTCCGCATGGATGTTTCTTACGCTTTTTAAAGTCCCAACTGAAATCTCGCTATATGACGTTCACTCAGGAGATTTCAATCTGTTCATAAATGTTCTTAATGTTTCTCGTCGACGTCGTTCGGAATGTTTTTGTTTTTTTTTTTGTTTTTTTTTCACCTCGCGTAATATCATTATTTCCTATCCACATATCTATAAATCTACGTAGTATCTATCATTATATTTACTTTGTCTATGTCATACGACAACTTTGAAAGCGT
>JBBBDQ010001016.1:2785000-2932500 GCA_037127315.1 Ascarosepion bandense | reverse complement strand
AACTGCTACCAACGGACCAAACGGTCACTGGAGACCTATACCCGCAACAACTGAAACGTGTGCAACAGACATTACACCAGAAGGAGACAGCACAGGTGAATCGCAAAGGTGTGGTTTTCTTCCATGACAACGTCAGGCGGCATGTCGCGCGAGTGGTCAGGGATACCATACAGCAACTTGAGTAAGAGATTTTGTGCCATCCACCTTATACACCTGACCTTGCGCCATCCGATTACCACCTCTACCACTCCCTGGATAATCATCTTCGTGGGAAATCCTTCACCAATGAAGCGGACTTGCGCAAAGCCCACACGGACTTCTTTCCGTCATATGATACTTGTGGTACATCAAAGGTGCCGTTGTTTGATTATTTAATCCATGCTTTACCATTTGGGAAAAGTGTTGATGTAGGGTCATATCAATATGTTCTGATGGTATGTTTATGTACCTTTTAGCAAAATTAAACGCCTCCATCAAGCCTTTTTCAAAAATTGTGTCCATAATGGTATTTGTATCGCGACACAAATACCCTTATGGACACTTAGTATATCATACAAAAAGCAAATAATAATAATAATAATAATAATAATAATAATAATAATAATAATAAAAGCAACAATAAATGTACATTTTAAACAAAAGGTTCACGGCTTCTTGCACTTTTTCCTCTATAGCAATTTCCCTCGTTGGAAACAACCCCTATTCCCTTTTTGATATATATATATATATATATATATATATATATATATATATATATATTGTGTGTGTGTGTGTGTGTGTGTGTGTGTGTGCGTGTGTGTGTGTGTGTGTGTGATTAAATAAGTTGCAAACACTATGTTTGCTTATTTTTAATAAAATCCGTTCAAACTCACGGATAATATTTCGCGTATTACAACCAAACGATGTCAGAAATGAGCTGTAATGTTGACAGATGTTATTTTCCTTCATTTCTTAAGGTACCCAGGTACTTTCAACCTCTTTCCGAGGTCATCTTCAGGAGTGTGAGTTATGGTAACAAATGTAACCGGAAAACTGTGTTGCTAAAAATTACTGTATATTTTTTCTTGCTTCAAATATAACGGTTGACAAATTGAATTGTAATACACGAAAGATTATCCGTGTGTATGAACGGATTTTATTAAAAATAAACAAACATAGTGTCTGCAATGTATTTCACCTGACATGTTTAAAAGAAAATTAGCTGCCTAAATACACAAATTTAAAATATATATATTGATTGATTGTTTAATGTTTAGTTTTTGATCATAATAGGCTTAGACTAGTACACATTTGTATTAAAAGTGTTCAATACAATTATATTGTAGAACTTTTGAATATTTTCGATTTTTAAACGAGTTATTTCGCTACCCAGGTTTCTACCATGAGTGGTATCTTCAGACGATTTTTAATAACTGATTTTACTGTTTAGCGTTTTTCTTTTTAAGAACGCTCTTGTAACGGTGTTTCATTTGAACTTTCACGTGGTAGGGAATTTATGAACGCGCAATGTTTACATTAAAACGGATTATGGCGTTTTCCTCCATTATTGTATGAACCGAAGAGGTAATACTTAGTGTGGATGCATTTAGTCATAATTTCTGTTCTTTCATTTAATAGTTCGTCTTTATTTCTAATTTTTCATCTTGGCACAGTCTACATATTTGTCCACCATTGTAAGGCTTGGCTGTTTTTACAATGCTCCACGTTATGTCTGGGTTTCTTTTTCCATATTTTGATTTCAATTTCCACACGTGGTTAGCCAATTTTGTATTGTTTTTTTTTTTAATTTTCTATTTTGAATGTAGATCTGTGATTGAACCACCTGGTCTTAAAGGTGTCTTTGGTTGAGCCCAAATATATTTTGTTTTGGCCATAGTTATTGTATGTGCAGATGAAACAAACTTTGAAATAAAGGCATTTAACAGTTTTTTTAGTAATCTTACTGTAGGTTGGATACAAATATGATAAGCTTGGGGCACCTACTGAAAATCAAACCCACTACTCAGTCGGCTAAGTTTTCCACCAGCTGTTGCCTGCCATAAATACAATTTCAATAAATACCGATGGCTTTTATATTGTGAACTATCGACATTCTAGGGTAGTAACTAATAATTTTCTTTGTCGGCTTGCTTGAGTTTGCTCAATGAAGCGGTCAGACCGCAAACATATTCTCCCAGTGAAAGCTTTTGGGATTTGTATCTATATATTGGCTCGTAACGAGAAACAGGGGAGCCGAGTTCGAATTCCAGTTGAATCCATTGTATTCACTTACGCGCAAATACCCTTGGGAAAGGTATTAATCCGTCTCTTCCTTCCAGTTATGGATTAAATAACAGGACAGATTGGGTTCTATAGCCTTGGTCGGCAACCAGTCTACCGCAGAGAGCAATGGCAACCTAATGCGGGATAATCTTCTGCCCAGTCAGTCATGTCTCTTTCGAGACATGATCGCCCAAGCGTGTTTCACGTATGGCACTTAACTGACTGACTGAATATAATAGTTAGAATAATGATTAAGGCTTATATTGGTCATAAAGAGGGGGATCAGTTTATAACTTCATAACAAAAGGAAACCGATCCCCCACTAATTGCTACATAATAATATAATAGATTTCTTTTCCCTTTACCTATGACTCAAATAACAGGACAGATTGGGTTTCTATAGCCTTGGTCGGCAACCAGTCTACCGTAGAAAGCAATGGCAACCTAATGCGGGATAATCTTCTGCCCAGTCAGTCATGTCTCTTTCGAGACATGATCGCCCAAAGCGTGTATCACGTATGGCACTTAACTGATCTATCTCCGAGACTGGATTTTGCATTCCGATTTTGAAATCAAGCAGCTAGCTAATTCCTTGCTTAAGAAATGGAGGCAGGCTAAACATGGCTTTCAGCCAAGCAATTGTCAGTCGCGATTAATTCGAATGGACCAACGCTGCTTGGAGATGAAGAATAGCAAGTTAAATTTAGCACATATATATATGTATTTTATTTTATTTTATTTTACATAGACGCTCACATGTTCATATTAGAAAAGACATTTGTAACAGTATATATATATTTCGCAAGTCAGTGTAAAAAAATCCTGGTCAATGAAAAGTGAGTTAAAAATTGCGAAAGATTTAAAAAGCAATTGGGAAAATAGCCAGCGATACGTAAAACTTTTAAAACTATTAAAAATTTCGTAAAAACTATTTAAAATGAAAATTAGTCTTGGTCCAAATTACTAGAATATCACCCCACTATACCCACTCTATATGGCTTACCCCAAACTCATAAACCAAACATTCCCGTTAGACCTAACATATCTATTAGCTACAGCTATCACTAAAATAATTACACCATTCCTAGGCACTCTTTGCACTACACTCAGGTAACTTACTCCATAAAATTAGAAGCATTAATATGACTAACATATCTATGGCAAGTTTGGATATGAAATTTTTTTTTTAATCCTATAACCCCGAGCAAGGCGGTAACGCCACTGATGTGCAGGGGGCTACGTAATCGTGAAAAGATTGGAAAAGAGAAAGCCGGAAACCACATCCTAAACAGGGAACAAGGGATGAGCCTCTTCACCTGTTCAATAGATGTGAGTGGAGTGTGAACAGGGTGATAGATAGATCTATACGTGGGTGGAGTGTGAACCGGGCGATAGATAGATCTATAATCACTCAATGCTAAACATACTCGTTAAAAAATGTCTAAACATTCTTAGAAACCATGTAAAAAATCCAAAATAAAGCTTCCAAAAATCATAAAAATATGCACATTAATCACCATCCATTGTTATTTCTTATTTAACAACACGTTTTATGAACAAAAATTTGGCTTACCCATGGGGTCTCCTATTAGTGGGGTTCTCGCTTGCCAATTTCTAGAGTTCTTAGAATCCAGTTCTTTCAAGTATATTATACCTAACAATTCTACTTACTTAAGATGACGTCCTATTATTTGACCCCCCCCCCCATGACACCAACCTAACAAACTTAGTTACAAAACTCAATAAAATAGAACCTACCATCGACTTCACAAATGAAGTTGAAACTAACAATTCGACGGACCTGAAACAGACTACCACGACGTTTAATTTCGTTTTTCTTTTTTTTTCTTTTTTTTTCTTTTAACTTTTTTTCAGCGCGGTCCTATTGATTACCCACTTAGCTTTACGATTGACAAAAACAAATTTTGAAAAATTTCAATAGTTAAACCTTTTCTGGGGTGGGGGGACAGTTTCTCATACAACGTTATCGTAAATCGAGCCTTCATTTACGACATTACCGCCACCTGTAAATTTGTTCATTATTTTTTTTTTTTTCGGTGCAATATTATCTTTTACACCTTAAACTTTGCAAATGACAAAAAATTCTCAAAAATTTCAATATTTAAACAATTTTAGGTGGGGACCAGTTTCTCATACAATCTTATAGTGGATTGAAAATGGAGGACCGATTTACTTTAACATTGTATGAGAAACTGACACCCCACGACAAATTTGTTTAAATATTGTAATTTTTCCACATTCTTCTTAATAATCGGAAAGTTTCAGTAACAATCGATAGAACTGCGCTGAAAAAAGTTTTTAAAAAAGTTTAAAAAAACAACGAAATTAACATAAACAAAGCGACCCCAACGCAAGTGGATTGAAAATGGAGGATCGATTTACTATAACGTTGTATGAGAAACTGACCCCCCACCAAAGTGGTTTAAATATTTTAATTTTTCGATTTTTTTTTTTTTTTGATAATCGGAAAGTTTATGTAACAATCGATAGGACTGCGCTGAAAAAATTTAAAAAAAGGAAAAGAAAAACAACGAAATTAAACGTGGTGGTCGTCTGTTTCAGATCCGCCACAATTCTTTATCTTTCCTTGATACATTATTAATACGTAATAAGGATAAATTAGAATTTAAAGTTTACCGTAAACATACCAACCAAAACGATCTTATAAATTTATATTCCTACCACAACCAAAGAATTAAATCTCGTTTAATTAAAGGTTTCTACCTTTCGGCCCTCAAAATAAGAAAAGAGAGATATTTAACAAACATTTGAACTTCTCCACTACCCATAATATTTCATCTTCAATGCCAAAAACATGCTTATAAAATACACAAAACAAAAAAAAAACAAAAAAATTACCCCCCAAAATCACACAAATGTTATAATACTATCTTCCAACAACTTTTCATATGAACTATCAAACAAATTAACTAATCCCAAACACTAGAATTGTTATCACCACCTCCAAAACTACTGGTGATATTTTCAGATTAAAAAAAGACACCAAACATCAACTTGAATGCCAGGATTTACAAAATACGATGTCTACAGTGCAGTAACGTATATATAGGAGAAACATCACGAAATTCAAAAGCGCGGATCTACGAACATAAAAGAGACTTACGCTTGGACAAACGTTCCAAATCTCTTTTATTACATCAAAATAACGTAGGACACCATTTTGATTTCTCAAATGCCAGTTTAATTAAAAAAGAACATAACCTTTTAAGGAGGAAGTACATTGAAAATATAATAATAACATTACTACCAACCATAAACACGCGATTAAAATATTACATTATTTCCAGATTTTTTCACAAATACATAATTCATGAATCCGAAATACCGATAAATATCATAACGTAAGTTAAAGATTCTTAGCAATGTACTATTGTTTTCTTTATATGATTTAAGTTTCCATAATTAATCTAATTATGTTTTCTCCATATTTTTCTCTTTCATTTATTATTATCTATATTTTTCCTTCTATTATTTTAGATTTTTAGATTTTATAAATTTTTATTATTATCATTCTTCTTATTATTATTTATTTTATTGTTATTATTATTATTTTATTATTATTATTATTATGTCATTTTTTCATCATATTTCGATTTCTGCTTTGGTCTCACTACCAACCAAGTCTGCGGGGAGACCTAAGGCAGGTAGTGGCGTGTTGTTATGACTCCATTTCATGTTTTTCTATCTTCCCTATCATCCCTAGCATCACATAGATAAAGTTTTCCTTAGTGTGTGGGCTGTACTTAACAAGACAACTTTTTGTATATCTCTTAAGCTGGGGTTTCCAGGGATTCTTTCAATGTGTTGTTTTGTTCCATTTTTTATCATTCCAAGTGCACCTACTATCACTGGCACAACTTTTGTTTTCAATTTCCACATTTTTTCTATTTCAATTTCCAGGTCTTTATATTTTGACAGTTTTTCGAATTCCTTGGTTGCTATGTTACAATCCGCTGGACAAGCCATCTCTATTAATAAGCAAGTTTTTTCTTTCTGGTTTTTAACAATAATGTCCGGCCTATTTGCTTCGATTTTTCTGTCTGTGTAGATGGTGTAATCCTATAGAATGGTGACATCTTCTTTTTCTGTAACCGGTGCTGGGTGATGTTCATACCAGTGTTTGTTTCCAGATTTTCCATAGTGTTTACACATTGTCCAGTGTAAATATTGCCCCACTCTATCGTGCCGATTTTTATATTCATTTGAGGCAAGTACAGAACAGCCTGAGATTAGATGGGCTATTGCTTATTATAATGTCATTTTTCATCATATTTCGATTTCTGCTATGGTCGCACTATTATTATTATTATGGTATATGATTTATACTGATTAATTGCAATATTGTTACGATTCTTTATGGTAATCTATATGTATGTTTCTTATTTATATATTATTACTTGATTATGTTATTGTAATAATTTTTATACATAGATATTTATTATTTTATTATTTCGTTGAAAGATTCTAACATTTAACATATTTTTCAAAAATTTATTTTTTATTGATGAAACAGTTCATTGATACGTTATTTTCACTTGAATTTTAAACGGAAATATATTTCGTTTTTATGATTTCAGACTCATATACGCACACATTCATACATAATTTTTTCATACACAAACATTCATACGTGATATTTTCATACACACACATTCATTTATGATTTTTCATACACATACATTCACACATGTTTTTTTATACACACATATTCATACATGATTTTTCATACACATACATTCACACATGATTTTTTCATACACACACATTCATACATGATTTTTTCATACACATACATTCATACATGATTCTTTCATACACATACATTCACACATGATTTCTCTCAACACATACATTCACACATGATTTCTCTCAACACATACATTCACACATGATTTCTCTCAACACATACATTCATAACTGATTCTCTCATTTTATTTTAAAAGAAACTTCTTTCCAACACTTGACACATGTGTACAAAACTTGTTACGTATTTTGAACGGAAATGTATTTCGTCGCTGTCATTCACACATACTAATCTTAATGTCCTCCTTTTTCGAAAGACATTTTAATTCTGTGCCTGCATGATTCATTTATACGTCCGTAGTTTCGTCTTTCATTTCACTTCATTTATGTTTAAGTCATTTTTCTTTCAGTTCTTTAAATTTCCTTGGTTATATCTAGTAAACAACTAATTTCAAATGGCCCAAATAAATAAGAAAATATCAAAACAAATTAGACATTTAAAATATTAATTAACACTCTGTGTTGCGCGACTTTTACCTCACTCCGTATATATAGGAGGTATCTTTGTCGCACAATATATATATATATATATATATATATATATATATATATAATGAAATCTCCATTGTCGGCGATATTCAATGAAATATATATATATATATATATATATATATATATATATATATATATATTCCATTTGTAAACGCGTTATTAAGCGACCTAGGTTTCTACCATGAGTGGTGTCTTCAGGCGATTTTCAGAAACCTAGGTCGCGTAATAACTCGTTTACAAATGGAAAATATTCAAAAGTTCTACAATATAATTGTATTGAACACTTTTTAATACAAATGTGCACTTGTCTAGTGTTATTATGATCCAAAAATAATTAAATATATATATATATATATATATATATATATATATATATATATATATATATATATCTTCCTCTTCCTTTCTCTTACTAATATCTGCCTTTTAAGAAGTAAGGATACTTAGACTAACTTAACCCCCAATTTTTTCTGCATGTATGTATATTTTTTCCCCGCACCTAAAATTTTTTTAAAAAGTTTTTTTAACAAATTTTATAAATTTTATTTTTTTTAATTTAAATCTAGGTTTATAATTAATTAAATTAATTTAATTTTATTTTATTTATTTCAATAAATTATTTGTCAGTTTTTCCCCAAAAAAAATTTTTTTCAAAATATTTTTTCTAATAACTTTATCCCATTTAAAACGCTAGTTCTTTTGTTAACACGTCCCTAACGTTTCTACAGAGATTAAATTTTCATTCTTTCTTTTTTCTTTCTTTTTCCTTTTTCTTTCCTTTTCTTTCCATTTTCTTAAGCCCACTTCCCTGTCAAATACCACTTCTTATTTCTTCCTTCGCTTCTCCTTCCTCTTTTTTAGAGCTAGACATAGCTAAATTTTAAACTTTTCACTTACAACTCAATCTAAAAGTAAAGTTGTCCAAAATCTAAAAATAGACATTGATTGCTATCTACTTATCAATCCCAACCCCTCTAGTTTGTCTGTGATGTAAATTTTGAACTTCCGCCGGTAATATTTTGTTTTATTTTAAGCATAAAGGTTGCCGATGACATGTGAAATCTCTCTTAGGGATTTCATGTAGAAATGATCATACAACGATTTTGAACTTCGAAATTTATACATATATATATATATATATATATATATATATATATATATATATATATATATATATATTACGGAAATTAACGAATTTTAACGAAACTTGGTTATAAGCAACCGACAATTTGTAATTAATTATTTTGAACATTATTTTTACCGATACTCATATTTAAGTAGATATTCTGTTTTTAATTAAACAGTATTTTTATATTTATATCTACCGGCCTGATTATTTCACGAGAAATTTTTATTACGAAAATGTGTGCTATCCAGCAGGATTCGAACCTGCGACCCCTATTTACATAGGGGAAGCTACCATTTGATCTGGTACTGTCTTAACCATTCGACCATGAATAGCCTCTTGATCAGATATGTAAATAGGGGTCGCAGGTTTCGAATCCTGCTGGATAGCACACATTTTCGTAATAAAAATTTCTCGTGAAATAATCAGGCCGGTAGATACAAAATATAAAAATACTGTTTAATTAAAAACAGAATATCTACTTAAATACGAGTATCGGTAAAAATAATGTTCAAAATAATTCATTACAAATTGTCGGTTGCTTATAACCAAGTTTCGTTAAAATTCGTTAATTTCCGTAACATGTTTACATTTGTTGACATTACGATACATTTCAGAGCAGATATGTTTGTTTACGGTAAAATCGAAAATTGTGTTATATAAGCATGATAAAAAACTTCGTCTGATCAAGAGGCTATTCATGGTCGAGAGGTCTAAGACGTTACCAGATCAAATGGTAGCTTCCCCTATGTAAATAGGGGTCGCAGGTTCGAATCCTGCTGAATGGCACACATTTTCGTAATAACAATTTATCGTAAATAATCAGGCCGGTAGATATAAATATAAAAATACTGTTTAATTAAAAACAGAATATCTACTTAAATACGAGTATCGGTAAAAATAATGTTCAAAATAATTCATTACAAATATATATATATATATATATATATATATATATATATATATATATATATATTAAAGCCCAAAAAAGAAATAGTATATATGTAAAATCCCAAAAAAACAATCCTATTAAAACTAATTTCATTAATATTAAAATTGATCCAGATGGAGGGCTCGATGTAAACAGTATTATCTATTTACAGAGCCAAATATGTTTATTATATCAAATAAAATTCCGAATTCTACATACGTTGTATAGCTTATTTCATCGAGAAAAAACTTGCTTCTTCAGCAACGAGCAAAAAAAAAAAATTTATTCCATCCATGTTACAAAAATTCACATACCAGTAAAAGCCCAAAAACATATCCATACACAGGAAGTTTACATTAAAAAAAAAAGAAAAAAGTGGTGGATTTAAAAAAAGAAAAACAATGTTTAATTTTTAAAATATATATAAATTACCGGACATAATTATTAGGCCACCACAGTGTTTAAAAAAATGATGTATTTCATACTATTTTTTTAGTATTTATTGCTAAGTAAAGAATTGTAAATGAAAATAGAATAGTTCTTTTGTTAATATTGCACAATAAAATGTGCATCAAATGAATTTATAAATATTTAATAATTACCTACATTGCAGTTTCACCAATGAAAGAAGGAAGAAAAATTTAGGTTGATTTGGACGAGTTCATCTTTGCTTCATTGCCTTGTAAAATTTTGAAAAGTAATAACAAATGAACCATTCTATTTTCATTTAGAATTATCCACTTAAAAATAGTATGAAATACATCATTTCTTATTAAAAAAACTGGAGCGGCCTAATAATTATGGCCAATAGTATATATATATATATATATATATATATATATATATATATATATATATATTGTGAGAGATAGAGCGGTGTGCACCAAATATACCTCCGACATGTATACTTTCCAGAAATACCTCCCATATAATGGTAAGCCATTTGTGACAATGGTGTCTTTATCTAGCTAATGTCTTACCGTTAGGTGGGAAGTATTTCTGGGTTGTACAGAGCGAGGAAAAAGTCGCGTACCATAGGGATAATTTATTAAAAGTATAATTACAGATGAAAATTTATTTAGATATTTATTTCTTATATTTGCTGTTCAAAATGTCCTACTTCTTTTTCAAAAGACATTTCAATTCTGTGCCTAAATGATCCATTAACCCGTCCGAGTGTTTCGTCTTTCATTTCACTGTTGAATTCTTTCTCACTATTTCTTGGGTGCGTTTGATAAACAACTGATTTCAAATGGCTCAACAGAAAAAAAAAAACCCTAAGGTTGTGAGGTCTTGTGAACTCAGTGGCCATTTAACGGGACCTCTTTGTCCTAACCCTTAGAACCTATAGTGCGCGACTCTTCCCTCGTCCTGTTATATTTTAGAAACAAATCAGTGTGTTTCAGCGAAATAATTCTATTTCTTTTGTGTACAAAATTGCTTGATCAAAATTTCTTAATAATAAAAATAATAATAATAACAATACTAATAATCAAATTATTTACAATTTTTTTTTCTTTACTTATCACCATTTCATCGAAACCTCAGTGCAGTGAAGACAGGGTTTGTAACATTTTTTTTTTTCACTCTAGCCAAATTTTGTTATCTGTTTTTCTATCTATTTTTTATCTAATATCATCTTTTTTTTTAATTTTTACTTCTCTTTTCCATTTTGTTTCACTGTATTGAACAGCTTTTTGCTTATACGTCACTGCAGTGTTAGCCAATGAAAAGCTTTCACCTGTTTAGCACACGTAGAACTGCCTCATTTTCGTTTACGCTGATTTCAAAGCATCAGTATGCATAGATTGCTTTTATCGTGAATATTTTTATAGTTAAAGACGAAGAGATTAGGCTGTGTGGATAGCATTGTTTGCATTTTGAAAGACAAGATGAAAAAAAAAAACTTTCCTATGTAAAAAATAAAATGTTATATTTGTCAAGAACATAAACATTTTTAATAGCATGTACCTTCAGGATGTTGGTTAACCTCGTTTTAATTTCTGTGAATTCCCATGGCATCTTGGGAAAGATAGTGGAGTGGTTTACCGTTGCCCTCTCCACGGTTTTTAATTCAGAATTCTCCTTCCCTTAAACTGGCTGTAACCTGAACTTAGAATGGTCACTTTATCCTGAGATTTATTATGTAGTTGGGAATGGAAGGGAGGTCGAAAAAGAACGCAACATCATGGGGCAAAACCTGAATTCTGTCTGTTGCAGTCAGAATTCTCTTTATTATAAATGAATAAATGCGCTTCGTTATTTTATTATAAATATAAGCCTGGCATCAAGACAAAACTATTTTTAATACTTTCATTTCCATGTTTAATAAATGAAGCATTGTCAGCCATTATTAATAATTTTTGACTAGTATTTGCTTTGATCTCAATGTTTTATAAGATAAAGCATTGTCAGCCATTATTAATAGTTTTTGACTAGTATTGACTTTGATCTCAATGTTTTATTAGGTGAAGCATTGTCAGCCATTATTAATAATTTTTGACTAGTATTTGTTTTGATATCAATGTTTATTAGATGAAGCATTGTCAGCCATTATTAATAGTTCTTCACTAGTATTTACTTTGATCTCAATGTTTTATTAGATGAAGCATTGTCAGACATAATTAATCATTTTTGACTAGTATTTGCTTTGATCTCAATGTTTTATTAGATGAAGCATTGTCAGTTATTATTAATAATTTTGACTAGTATTTGCTTTGATCTCAATGTTTCATTAGATGAAGCATTGTCAGCCATTATTAATAGTTTTTGACTAGTATTTGCTTTGATCTCAATGTTTTATTAGATGAAGCATTGTCAGCCATTATTAATAATGTTTGACTAGTATTTGCTTTGATCTCAATGTTTTATTAGATGAAGCATTATCAGGCATTATTAATAGTTTTTGACTAGTATTTGCTTTGATCTCAATGTTTTATTAGATGAAGCATTGTCAGTTATTATAAAATAATTTTGACTAGTATTTGCTTTGATCTCAATGTTTCTTTAGATAAAGCATTGTCAGCCATTATTAATAGTTTTTGACTAGTATCTACTTTGATCTCAATGTTTTATTAGATGAAGCATTGTCAGACATTATTAATAATTTTTGACTAATCTTTGCTCTGATCTCAATGTTTTATTAGATGAAGCATTGTCAGACATTATTAATAATTTTTGACTAGTATTTACTTTGATCTCAATGTTTCTTTAGATAAAGCATTGTCAGCCATTATTAATAGTTTTTGACTAGTATCTACTTTGATCTCAATGTTTTATTAGATGAAGCATTGTCAGACATTATTAATAATTTTTGACTAATCTTTGCTCTGATCTCAATGTTTTATTAGATGAAGCATTGTCAGACATTATTAATAATTTTTGACTAGTATTTACTTTGATCTCAATGTTTTATTAGATGAAGCATTGTCAGCCATTATTAATAGTTTTTGACTAGTATTTGCTTTGATCTCAATGTTTTATAAGATAAAGCATTGTCAGCCATTATTAATAGTTTTTTACTAGTGTTATATATCGACAAATAACAAACACGGGTGTATATAAAAATATATGACTTGTGTTTTTATTAACGAACGCTGGACCGTGTCGCCTAGTGGACAGAGAGTTGAGGGAGCGCTTCCAGGGGCTGACGTGGGGTTCGACGTGAGTGTAGCCTCTCTGCTTAGCTCGTCTAGCTTCTTCTTCGACTTCTCGAGACTCGTCTGTCGAGACTGACTTCTTCGACTTCTCTGTTTCGACTTCTGACTTCGACTGTGACTCGACTTCTCTTCTACTGTCGACTTCTGGAGACTGTCAAAACTGATTCGCAAGACTGTGTTTTTCGCAGTCTTTATATATCTTCCAAAACCGGAAATTGTTTCTTCCGGTTTTTTCTTGATCACGCGACGCCTACGCGACGCCTACGTAAATTCTCAGAGACACCTGTTCTGTCTGCCTCTTGTGGCCATTTCCGCTACTACCGGAAATAAGGTCAAACAACCATCCGTTCCTTTCAACGGCCGGAAAACGCCCCCGCTTGTATCAGCTTCCTTCTTCGGGTGGGGCCAGATTATTATATTACACTAGTGTTTACTTTGATCTCAATGTTTTATTAGAAGAAGCATTGTCAGCCATTATTAATAGTTTTTGACTAGTATTTGCTTTGATCTCAATGTTTTATTAGATGAAGCATTGTCAGCCATTATTAATAGTTTTTGACTAGTATTTGCTTTGATCTCAATGTTTTATTAGATGAAGCAGTGTCAGCCATTATTAATAGTTTTTGACTAGTATTTGCTTTGATCTCAATGTTTTATTAGAAGAAGCATTGTCAGCAATTATTAATAGTTTTTGACTAGTATTTGCTTTGATATCAACATTTTATTAGAAGTAGCATTGTCAGCCATTATTAATAGTTTTTGACTAGTATTTGCTTTGATCTCAATGTTTTATTAGATGAAGCATTGTCAGCCATTATTAATAGTTTTTGACTAGTATTTGCTTTGATCTCAATGTTTTATTAGATGAAGAATTGTCAGCCATTATTAATAGTTTTTGACTAGTATTTGCTTTGATCTCAATGTTTTATTACAAGAAGCATTGTTAGCCATTATTAATAGTTTTTGACTAGTATTTGCTATGATCTCAATGTTTTATTAGATGAAGCATTGTCAGCCATTATTAATAGTTTTTGATTGTATTTACTTTG
Source organism: Ascarosepion bandense (assembly GCA_037127315.1). Classification (NCBI taxonomy): domain Eukaryota; kingdom Metazoa; phylum Mollusca; class Cephalopoda; order Sepiida; family Sepiidae; genus Ascarosepion; species Ascarosepion bandense. The sequence goes on along the minus strand of JBBBDQ010001016.1, from coordinate 2,918,136 downwards.
ATCTCATTGTTTTATTAGAAGAAGCATTGTCAGCCATTATTAATAGTTTTTGACCAGTATTTACTTTGATCTCAATGTTTTATTAGATGAAGCATTGTCAGCCATTATTAATAGTTCTTGACTAGTATTTACTTTGATCTCAATGTTTTATTAGATGAAGCATTGTCAGCCATTATTAATAGTTTTTGACTAGTATTTGCTTTGATCTCAATGTTTTATTAGATGAAGCATTGTCAGCCATTATTAATAGTTTTTGACTAGTATTTACTTTGATCTCAATGTTTTATTAGATGAAGCATTGTCAGCCATTATTAATAGTTCTTGACTAGTATTTACTTTGATCTCAATGTTTTATTAGATGAAGCATTGTCAGCCATTATTAATAGTTTTTGACTAGTATTTGCTTTGATCTCAATGTTTTATTAGATGAAGCATTGTCAGCCATTATTAATAGTTTTTGACTAGTATTTACTTTGATCTCAATGTTTTATTAGATGAAGCATTGTCAGCCATTATTAATAGTTCTTGACTAGTATTTACTTTGATCTCAATGTTTTATTAGATGAAGCATTGTCAGCCATTATTAATAGTTTTTGACTAGTATTTGCTTTGATCTCAATGTTTTATTAGATGAAGCATTGTCAGCCATTATTAATAGTTTTTGACTAGTATTTACTTTGATCTCAATGTTTTATTAGATGAAGCATTGTCAGCCATTATTAATAGTTTTTGACTAGTATTTGCTTTGATCTCAATGTTTTATTAGATGAAGCATTGTCAGCCATTATTAATAGTTTTTGACTAGTATTTGTTTTGATCTCAATGTTTTATTAGATGAAGCATTATCAGGCATTATTAATAGTTCTTGACTAGTATTTGCTTTGATATCAGTGTTGTATTAGATGAAGCATTGTCAGCCATTATTATTAATTTTTGACTAGTATTTGCTTTGATCTCAATGTTTTATTAGATGAAGCATTGTCAGTCATTATTATTAATTTTTGACTAGTATTTGCTTTGATGTCAATGTTTTATTAGATGAAGCATTGTCAGCCATTATTATTAATTTTTGACTAGTATTTGCTTTGATCTCAATGTTTTATTAGATGAAGCATTGTCACCCATTATTATTAATTTTTGACTAGTATTTGCTTTGATTTCAATGTTTAATTAGATGAAGCATTGTCAGCCATTATTAATAGTTCTTGACTAGTATTTGCTTTGATTATCAATGTTTTATTAGATGAAGCATTGTCAGCCATTATTAATAGTTCTTGACTAGTATTTGCTTTGATCTCAATGTTTTATTAGATGAAGCATTGTCAGCCATTATTAATAGTTTTTGACTAGTATTTGCTTTGATTTCAATGTTTTATTAGATGAAACATTGTCAGCCATTATTAATAATTTTTGACTAGTATTTGCTTTGATTTCAATGTTTTATTAGATGAAACATTGTCAGCCATTATTAATAATTTGTGACTAGTATTTGCTTTGATCTCAATGTTTTATTAGATGAAGCATTGTCAGCCATTATTATTAATTTTTGACTAGTATTTGCTTTGATTTCAATGTTTAATTAGATGAATCATTGTCAGCCATTATTAATAGTTCTTGACTAGTATTTGCTTTGATTATCAATGTTTTATTACATGAAGCATTGTCAGCCATTATTAATAGTTCTTCACTAGTATTTGCTTTGATTTCAATGTTTTATTACATGAAGCATTGTCAGCCATTATTAATAGTTTTTGACTAGTATTTACTTTGATTTCAATGTTTTATTAGATGAAACATTGTCAGCCATTATTAATAATTTTTGACTAGTATTTACTTTGATTTCAATGTTTTATTCGATGAAACATTGTCAGCCATTATTAATAATTTTTGACTAGTATTTACTTTGATCTCAATGTTTTATTAGATGAAGCATTGTCAGCCATTATTAATAGTTTTTGACTAGTATTTACTTTGATCTCAATGTTTTATTAGATGAAGCATTGTCAGCCATTATTAATAGTTCTTGACTAGTATTTGCTTTGATCTCAATGTTTTATTAGATGAAGCATTGTCAGCCATTATTAATAGTTTTTGACTAGTATTTACTTTGATCTCAATGTTTTATTAGATGAAGCATTGTCAGCCATTATTAATAGTTCTTGACTAGTATTTACTTTGATCTCAATATTTTATAAGATAAAGCATTGTCAGCCATTATTAATAGTTTTTGACTAGTATTTGTTTTGATCTCAATGTTTTATTAGATGAAGCATTGTCAGTCATTATTATTAATTTTTGACTAGTATTTGCTTTGATGTCAATGTTTATTAGATGAAGCATTGTCAGCCATTATTATTAATTTTTGACTAGTATTTGCTTTGATCTCAATGTTTTATTAGATGAAGCATTGTCAGTCATTATTATTCATTTTTGACTAGTATTTGCTTTGATCTCAATGTTTATTAGATGAAGCATTGTCACCCATTATTATTAATTTTTGACTAGTATTTGCTTTGATTTCAATGTTTAATTAGATGAAGCATTGTCAGCCATTATTAATAGTTCTTGACTAGTATTTGCTTTGATTATCAATGTTTTATTAGATGAAGCATTGTCAGCCATTATTAATAGTTCTTGACTAGTATTTGCTTTGATCTCAATGTTTTATTAGATGAAGCATTGTCAGCCATTATTAATAGTTTTTGACTAGTATTTGCTTTGATTTCAATGTTTTATTAGATGAAACATTGTCAGCCATTATTAATAATTTTTGACTAGTATTTGCTTTGATTTCAATGTTTTATTAGATGAAACATTGTCAGCCATTATTAATAATTTGTGACTAGTATTTGCTTTGATCTCAATGTTTTATTAGATGAAGCATTGTCAGCCATTATTATTAATTTTTGACTAGTATTTGCTTTGATCTCAATGTTTTATTAGATGAAGCCTTGTCAGTCATTATTATTAATTTTTGACTAGTATTTGCTTTGATCTCAATGTTTTATTAGATGAAGCATTGTCACCCATTATTATTAATTTTTGACTAGTATTTGCTTTGATTTCAATGTTTAATTAGATGAAGCATTGTCAGCCATTATTAATAGTTCTTGACTAGTATTTGCTTTGATTATCAATGTTTTATTACATGAAGCATTGTCAGCCATTATTAATAGTTCTTCACTAGTATTTGCTTTGATCTCAATGTTTTATTAGATGAAGCATTGTCAGCCATTATTAATAGTTTTTGACTAGTATTTACTTTGATTTCAATGTTTTATTAGATGAAACATTGTCAGCCATTATTAATAATTTTTGACTAGTATTTACTTTGATTTCAATGTTTTATTAGATGAAGCATTGTCAGTCATTATTATTAATTTTTGACTAGTATTTGCTTTGATTTCAATGTTTTATTAGATGAAACATTGTCAGCCATTATTAATAATTTGTGACTAGTATTTGCTTTGATCTCAATGTTTTATTAGATGAAGCATTGTCAGCCATTATTATTAATTTTTGACTAGTATTTGCTTTGATCTCAATGTTTTATTAGATGAAGCATTGTCAGTCATTATTATTAATTTTTGACTAGTATTTGCTTTGATTTCAATGTTTTATTAGATGAAACATTGTCAGCCATTATTAATAATTTGTGACTAGTATTTGCTTTGATCTCAATGTTTTATTAGATGAAGCATTGTCAGCCATTATTATTAATTTTTGACTAGTATTTGCTTTGATCTCAATGTTTTATTAGATGAAGCATTGTCAGTCATTATTATTAATTTTTGACTAGTATTTGCTTTGATTTCAATGTTTTATTAGATGAAGCATTGTCAGTCATTATTATTAATTTTTGACTAGTATTTGCTTTGATTTCAATGTTTTATTAGATGAAACATTGTCAGCCATTATTAATAATTTGTGACTAGTATTTGCTTTGATCTCATTGTTTTATTAGATGAAGCATTGTCAGCCATTATTATTAATTTTTGACTAGTATTTGCTTTGATCTCAATGTTTTATTAGATGAAGCATTGTCAGTCATTATTATTAATTTTTGACTAGTATTTGCTTTGATCTCAATGTTTTATTAGATGAAGCATTGTCACCCATTATTATTAATTTTTGACTAGTATTTGCTTTGATTTCAATGTTTAATTAGATGAAGCATTGTCAGCCATTATTAGTAGTTCTTGACTAGTATTTGCTTTGATTATCAATGTTTTATTAGATGAAGCATTGTCAGCCATTATTAATAGTTCTTGACTAGTATTTGCTTTGATCTCAATGTTTTATTAGATGAAGCATTGTCAGCCATTATTAATAGTTTTTGACTAGTATTTACTTTGATTTCAATGTTTTATTAGATGAAACATTGTCAGCCATTATTAATAATTTTTGACTAGTATTTACTTTGATTTCAATGTTTTATTAGATGAAACATTGTCAGCCATTATTATTAATTTTTGACTAGTATTTGCTTTGATCTCAATATTTTATTAGATGAAGCATTGTCAGTCATTATCATTAATTTTTGACTAGTATTTGCTTTGATCTCAATGTTTTATTAGATGAAGCATTGTCAGCCATTATTATTAATTTTTGACTAGTATTTGCTTTGATCTCAATGTTTTATTAGATGAAGCATTGTCAGTCATTATTATTCATTTTTGACTAGTATTTGCTTTGATCTCAATATTTTATTAGATGAAGCATTGTCACCCATTATTATTAATTTTTGACTAGTATTTGCTTTGATTTCAATGTTTAATTAGATGAAGCATTGTCAGCCATTATTAATAGTTCTTGACTAGTATTTGCTTTGATTATCAATGTTTTATTAGATGAAGCATTGTCAGCCATTATTAATAGTTCTTGACTAGTATTTGCTTTGATCTCAATGTTTTATTAGATGAAGCATTGTCAGCCATTATTAATAGTTTTTGACTAGTATTTGCTTTGATTTCAATGTTTTATTAGATGAAACATTGTCAGCCATTATTAATAATTTTTGACTAGTATTTGCTTTGATCTCAATGTTTTATTAGATGAAGCATTGTCAGCCATTATTAATAGTTTTTGACTAGTATTTACTTTGATCTCAATGTTTTATTAGATGAAGCATTGTCAGCCATTATTAATAGTTCTTGACTAGTATTTACTTTGATCTCAATATTTTATAAGATAAAGCATTGTCAGCCATTATTAATAGTTTTTGACTAGTATTTGTTTTGATCTCAATGTTTTATTAGATGAAGCATTATCAGCCATTATTATTAATTTTTGACTAGTATTTGCTTTGATCTCAATGTTTTATTAGATGAAGCATTGTCAGCCATTATTATTAATTTTTGACTAGTATTTGCTTTGATCTCAATGTTTTATTAGATGAAGCATTGTCAGCCATTATTAATAGTTTTTGACTAGTATTTACTTTGATCTCAATATTTTATAAGGTAAAGCATTGTCAGCCATTATTAATAGTTTTTGACTAGTATTTACTTTGATCTCAATATTTTATAAGATAAAGCATTGTCAGCCATTATTAATAGTTCTTGACTAGTATTTACTTTGATCTCAATATTTTATAAGATAAAGCATTGTCAGCCATTATTAATAGTTTTTGACTAGTATTTGCTTTGATCTCCATGTTTTATTAGATGAAGCATTGTCAGCCATTATTATTAATTTTTGACTAGTATTTGCTTTGATCTCAATGTTTTATTAGATGAAGCATTGTTACCCATTATTATTAATTTTTGACTAGTATTTGCTTTGATTTCAATGTTTAATTAGATGAAGCATTGTCAGCCATTATTAATAGTTCTTGACTAGTATTTGCTTTGATTATCAATGTTTTATTAGATGAAGCATTGTCAGCCATTATTAATAGTTCTTGACTAGTATTTGCTTTGATCTCAATGTTTTATTAGATGAAGCATTGTCAGCCATTATTAATAGTTCTTGACTAGTATTTGCTTTGATTATCAATGTTTTATTAGATGAAGCATTGTCAGCCATTATTAATAGTTCTTGACTAGTATTTGCTTTGATCTCAATGTTTTATTAGATGAAGCATTGTCAGCCATTATTAATAGTTTTTGACTAGTATTTGCTTTGATTTCAATGTTTTATTAGATGAAACATTGTCAGCCATTATTAATAATTTTTGACTAGTATTTGCTTTGATTTCAATGTTTTATTAGATGAAGCATTGTCAGCCGCTATTAATAATTTTTTACTAGTTTTTGCTTTGATCTCAATGTTTTATTAGATGAAGCATCGTCAGCCATTATTAATAATTTTTGACTAGTATTTATTTTTATCACTTTTTATTCGATGAAGCTTTGTCAAAAGTTTTTCATTTTTTACTAGAATTTTCTTTAATTTTCACTTGTTATTGGATGAGGTATAGTCAGCCGCTATTAATAATTTTAGGCTAGTATTTAAAAATATAGAACCGACCACAAATAATGAATACAATATCAATAAGATGTAACATTTATTCTGTCTGTGGAATGAAATGTTCAGCTAGCGATTAGATTTTCTCTTCAGCATAGCGAACAAGTTATCATATCTTAGCAACTAGGCATTCACCAAACTTTTTTTTAAGTTTTGCGCATTAAAATCATAAATTCTAATGTTACTTTTTACACTTTGTTTTAATCTCTTTTAACTGCCAGACGTTCTTGGGATAGATAGCATGGTAATAGTGTCTCTCGTCTTTTCGACAGTTTGGAATTAAGAGTTGTCGTTCATCTGGACCTGCTGCCGGCCAATGCTATAGAGTCCTCTCTATCTCGCTGTTTAATCCAAAGCTGGTACAAATTCGGAAAAGACATTATTCAGATTATCGATTTAAGTTTATTACTTATTTCTCTGCGTTGTAGTGCAGTGGATATCGGCTCAGAACGAGAAATCGAAGAATCCCAGTCAAATTCGTTGCATTCACTTTCGCGCAAAAACCCTTGAGAAAGGTAACAATTCATTTCTTCTTCCTCCTATGGGTTAAATAGCAGGACAAATTGGTGTCTATAACCTTGGTTAGCAACCAGTCTACCGCAGAAAGTAATGGCAGTTTATTTCCTGTCAGTCATGTCTCTTTCGAGACATGATCACCCAAAGCGCATATCACGTATGGCACTTAATTGACTGTCTTATTTCGATCATTTCATTTCTCACTGACTTGATCAACAAAAAGGCAAGAAGTAAATATTTAGTCAGTGAGCTAGATGCCATACGTGATACACGCTTTGGGCGATCATGTCTCGAAAGAGACATGACTGACTGGACAGAAGATTTCCTATCCTGCTTTTTAAACTATAGCTGAAGGAAGAAGAGACGGATTGTATTAATAAGTAGTAATTAATTGGGGGATCAGTTTATTATTCATTAACAATAGCAAACTGATCCCTCACTTTTTGCCCAGTAGAAGATTTACTTGTTTCCAACTATTATCTTCATTCAGTCAGTTAAGTGCCATGCGTGATACACGCTTTTGGGCGATCATGTCTCGAAAGGGACATGACTGACTGTGAAGAAGATTATCCCGCAGTAGATTGCCATTGCTTTTTGTGGTAGACTGGTTGCCAGCCAAGGCTATAGAACCCAAACTGTTCTATTATTTAACCCATAACTGGAGGGAAGAAACTGATTAATACCTTTATCAAGGGTATTTGTGCACATGTGAATGCAAAGAATTCAACTGGAATTCGAACTCGGCTCCCCAATTTGTTGTTCCGAGTCGATATCCACTGCACCACATTGCACATCCAGTAAATATTAATAAATAATAATCGGAAGAACTTATATTTTTCCTAAGACTTGTAAATGTATGTGTCAGAAGGAAAGAGAAAGACATTGATGGAGAGAGAGAAGCAGAAATGCAGACAGACAGACAGACAAGCACACCCACATTGTTTATCAAACAATTCAGGTAGCAAATATTTCTTCTTTTTTTTTTTTTTTTTTCGTTTCTGACATCTGACGGAGATGCGTCGTCCTCAATTTACAGTTTTGAAGGAGTTCAAAATAGTTTACGTGGACTTGTGGATGATGAATCTTACAATCCTTTTGTATACACAAAATATCGCAAACCTATAGTTATTTCCATGGCAAATGTTCAGATAAGCAACATTCCTAAGTTTTGCTACTTCAAAATTTCACAGCCAATATCAGGGTTGTATCACACTCATTCGATTACATCCTAAAAAATGGCTGTTGTTAAATGGGGCAAGAAATGACTTGTTAATTTTAACGCTTCAAAAACGAAAGTATTTTATTTCAATTTTTTTTTTAATCATTTCACCCCGAGCAAGGCGGAAACGCCACTGATGTGCAGGGGGTTACATAAATGTAAAAAGATTAATTAGAAAAGAGTGAGGAGTACAAACTAGTTAGAAAGGAACAATAGAAAGCTGAGAAAGCAGGTGCGATGACAGATACATAGGTGGAGAGAAAGGGAAGGTTATACGGGGGTGGGGAGAGAGCTAGAGTCCAGTGGTTAGTAGATGAGTATTGACTTTGCATTTAAATTTCTGGAGGTTGTAGCCGTCAGGAAAGCAAGAATACGGGAGTGAGTTTCCACAGACGGGAAGTGCGAGAGAGGAAGCTGCAGGAGTAGAATTGTCGTCTGCGTTTGGCTAACCTGACTGTGAATGGGTGGGACCCAGTTGCCAGTCTGGTTGCGCGAGTAAACACCTGTTGAGGAAGGCATCAGTGACTTAAGAGAATCATGTTTCTCGTCTATTAGCATGAATGATTCTAACCAGGAGAGTGGCTAGGTTCTCTTGACTCGACTACGATTTCAACTGACATGAAGTGATAAGATTATACTGAATCAATTCCTAAGTCTAAGAAAGTTGGTTAACTGTGTCATGTTAGATAATTTTTCGTGCCAGGATCTATCTTACACATCCATAAGCCTACCATTCGCAATTTCTTGTGTTGGATAAACATTAGTATTAAAAAAATATCTAGCTTTCTTCAAAGAGCTCATCAAAGACTAACATGTAGGCATTCGTTTATTTTGTGAGATAATGCTACCGCCGGGTTTGGTCACAATTCAGTCCTTTGGTGACCTCACCAGGATGATGGCTTAGGCGAAAGTATATCGAGGCTGTGTATTGCCCAGACTACATGCCTCCCTTTCGGAGTTTTTAATAACGTTTATTTTTAACAACTTTTTTAATGAGTTTTAGTAATGTTTTTTATAAGATTATATTTTAATAAGCTTTTAAATAAGGTATTTTAATGTTTTTTTAAACAAGGGTTTGTTAATAATTTTCTTAATAAGGTTTATGTTTAATAAGGATTTTACCAGCGTTTTTAATCCGCTTTTTTAATAAGGTTTTTAATAAGTTTTTTTATTAATCATTTTTTAATAAGTTTTTATCAGGTGTTTGTTTAAAAAGGTTTTTTTTAACTACGTTTTTAATGAGGGTTTTTAATGTTTTTTAATGAGTTTTTTAATAGGGCTATGTTTATAAGTTTTTTAATAAGGCTATCTTATGAGTTTTTTAATAATTTGTTTTTAATAAGTATTTTGTTAAATAAGCGTTTTTCACAGTTTTTTAATGAGGGTTTTTAATGAGGATTTAAAAAAAAATTAATTAGATTATTTTATGAGGTTTTTGTTAATAATATTCTAATAACTTTTAAGATTTTTATAAGGTTAGTGATAAGTTTTTTTTAAAATGTATTTTAATAAGGTTTTTAAAAAGTTTTTTATTAATATTTTCAAATAATATTTTCAAAAGATTGTTGATAAAGTTTTGTTTGATAAAGGTTTTTTAATAACTTTCTTATTGTTTTAATGACCTTTTTCTTTCATGAGATTTCGTTTATAAACTTATTATTAAGTTTTTTAATTAGGTCATTTTTATAAGTTTTTTAGGAAGGTTTTTTCATAATGTTTTCATTAATATTCTTTCATAAGTTTTTGTAATAGGGATTTTGATTCATAAGGGTTTTAACAACTTTTAATGAGGATTTTTAATGAGGTCTTATTTAATAAGGTTTATTTAAAGTGATGATAATGAACTTTTTTAATTAGGTTTTAATAATATTAATTTTTTTATAAGATTTTTGTTTTGTATGGGTTTTTGACAAGTTTTTAATGGGGTTTTTAATAAGCATTTTAATGAGTTTTTTTATTAAGGCTATTTTTATACGTTTTTATTAGGTTTTTATTAATGATTTAATAGCACTTATTTTTAATAATTTATCTAATATTTTTTTTAATAGGTGTTATTTTATAAGATGATTTTAATAAGGTAAATAGAAGCATATTCAATCTGGGATTTTATATGGGTTTTTAGCAACTTTTTAATAGGTTTTTATAGGCATTTTTAATAATTTTTTTTATTGAGACGATTTTCATACATTTTTATAAGGTTTTTATTAATAATTTAATAGAATTTATTTTTAATAATTTGTCTAATAAATTTTTTTTAATAGGCGTTATTTTATAAGATTATTTTAGTAATGTAAAAAGTAGTATATTCAATCTGGGATTTTTATATTGAAAACAGATATGTTTATGTTCTTGACAAATAGATTTTACTTTAGTTATAGCCATAGTATGTTTCCGATAAATGACGATGAAGACTGATGTGATATGAGACAGGGAATTGAACCCCGATAATCGAAGCTAGCTTCAATAAACAGTAATAACTTTAATGCATTAAACTCAACATTGTTTGAAGCTAATGACCTTGACGAGGCTCAATTTTGTGTCTATCTTCCTAAAATATATGGCATCGCTTCTTTTCAAGATTCTTCGTGATAAACAGCCGGAGACATACTTTTAGTAGAATAGTTTAGATAGTTCAAATAGTTTAGGAAAATGATATATAAAATGTTTTATATAGCAAGAAGAGTTTTAGCGATGTGGTGGGGGACTATGACAAAGTGAAAGAAGTTTCTCCTCCCCACCCCACACATTCCTTCGTGCGCATGCGCAGTCGCAACAACAGAAACATCTCTTTAGTTCGGCAAAGTCCTAAAGAACGAAACGCCTCACACGAAAACTTTTTCCCCTTTGTCATAGATTAAAAAAAAAATAGTTTTTACAGTTAACTATTATATGAAATGCTGTAATTTTAGTGGATACCCGTGTTTGAAATAGACTCTCCATCTTTATTTTTAAACAGTGTACATTATATGTGGGTTATGTCACGAATATGTGTTGTGGTGCAGTGGATATCGGCTCGAAACGCGGAATCGAGGAGTCGAGTTCGAATTCAAACTGAATTCGTTGCATTCACTTACGCGAAAAAATACTCTTAAAAAACGTATTATTTTCTCGCTTCTCCCTCCAGCCATGGGTTAAATAGTAGAACAGATTGTGTTCTATATCCTTGGCCGGCAACCAGTCTACCGCAGAAAATAATGGTAACCAACTGCGAGAAAAATCCTCTTCCCAGCCAAAACGTGTATCACGTATGGCACTTAACTGACTGAATGAAGATAATAGTTGGAAACATAAGTAAAGCTTCTGTTGGGAAAAAAAATGGGGGATCAGTTTTCATTGTTATTAAGTAATAAACTGATCCCCCACTAATTACTATTTATTAATACAATCCGTCTCTTCTCCTTTCAGCTATAGTTTAAAGAGCAGGATAGAAAATCTTCTGCCCTGTCAGTTATGTCTGTTTCGAGACATGATCGCCAAAGCGTGTATCACGTGTGGCACTTAACCGACTGAATGAAGATAATAGTTGGAAACATAAGTAAAGATTCTACTGGGCAAAAAGTGGGTGATCAGTTTTTATTGTTATTAAGTAATAAACTGATCCCCCACTAATTACTACTTATTAATACAATCCGTCTCTTCTCCCTTCAGCTATAGTTTAAAGATTAGGATAGAAAATCTTCTGCCCTGTCAGTCATGTCTCTTTCGAGACATGATCGTCCAAACGCGTATCACGTATGGCACTTAACTGAGAGACTGATATTTGGTCTGCGCACTCGATAAAACTTAATGACGAAAATATGTTCTTCTGCGTCGCCCTCTGGGTGGGGTGTTCTGTAACCGGGGGGGTCTAAAGCTCAAGGAAGCAAACGTCGTTTCTCATACAAAGCAGGACACAGGGTTAATATCCTGTCGGTGAAAAGATTTTCTTTATTAAGATTTCTCGAGTGTACAGGTTGGGAGACTTAATACACACTGTATAAAAATAAAAAGTAGGGCTTCTATTTTAAACGCGGGTATCCACTAAAAATAACTTTTGAATACGAATGTCTGATTAAAAATAAATCCATTAAGTATATAAATAATTATATATATTTTTTGACGTGTGCGTGCGCGTGTGGGGGGAGGGGATTATTAAAGGCGCGAATCCATAAATTTAAAAAAAAAAATTACTTATCATTTTCTGTTTCCTGTACGATTGAACACAGCTAAAAGTGACAGACAGTTTTAACTTGACAGACAAGCTGAAGAAGTTAAGCAACGTCGATCCTGGTTAGATGGGTGACGGCTTTGGAATATTAGGTGCTGCAAGCTTGTGCAGGCGGTGTTAATACAACCTCGGAGTATGAGCTCCAATTCCGGCCGAATTCGTTATATTCACTCATGTTGTGGAAAGGTATGATTTTCATGTTATATATATATATATATATATGTATGGAACAAAAATTCTGTATCCGAAAAAAAACTATCTTTAAAAACAGTATTTTTAAAGTGAAATTTATAGTCAATTAGTAATACTGATTTCTGCTTTAATCAAGCATTAACACTAATAAATTACTTTTAGGGTCTGTTGTTATGTTCTTTAAATTAGAAATTTCGAATGGTCATCAATGACTACATAACAATGTCTCTGTTATTGAGGGAGGTTGGCTAGTTTTCAATTTTTTAAAACTCTTCATCTCGCAATCAGGACCATTACTTGATAAGACACAAGAAGTGTCGAAACAAAATTGCTACTTTTGTATTGATATTATAACATATTCATGTTATAATTTCTGAATATATATATATATATATATATATATATATATATACACATACATATATATATATATATATATATATATATATATATATATATAGTATACATATATGTATGGATGGAACAAAATTTCTGTATCCGAAAAACACTATCTTTAAAAACGGTATTTTTAAAGTGAAATTTATAGTCAATTAGTAATAGTGATTTCTGCTTTAATCAAGCATTAACACTAATAAATTATTTTTAGGTTTTGTTGTTATGTTCTTTAATTGACTCTTAGATTCACTTTATTATGATTGCGAATTTTAAAAAACTCTAAGTTTAACAATTTATTAGATTTAGAAACTTATTCATATATTAAACGAGGAAAAGAAAGAACGCACACATAAATAAAGCTACAAATATTCACACATGGACAAATAGACGAGTATACACACATACACTGGCAACCAGACATATATGCAGATTAATATACGCACGCATATATACATACACAAATTTTATAATTTTGTTTTTATTCACTTTGCCTGTTAAACTTTAACGCTCGATTTGGAAACAGGCTGAACTGCAACAATATTTGATACACGTAAGAGCGAATTTGTAACATGACTAGCCTTGAATGAATAAGGTCATGGCAGGCACAATCATGCATATAAACATATATATATATATATATATATATATATATATATATATATATGTCAGATTAAATAAATTTCAAAAATTGTGTCTGGCTATTTTTAATAAAAATCCGCTCATACTCACAGATAATTTTTCGCTTATTATAATTTAAAGATGTAAAAAATGTACTGTAACTTTGACAGATGATTTTATTATTCATTTTTCAATGTTCATTTGTGACTTCAATCTGCAGTTTCACACGATCAAGCTCGATCCATTGTATCCGCAGCATCCTTCTGTAGAACCACATTTCGGTTGCTTCAAGTTTTTCTTTCATCTTTGATGATATTGTCCAGCATTCACTGCCGGATTGAAGAACTGACATCACATAGCAATCCAGTACTCTTTCTTTTTGTTTCTAACGAAATTTTCCGGTCTCTTAATACTTTGCTCAGCTTCTGGAATGCTTCCTTCGCCATGCCAATTCTCCTTTGGATCTCTGTGTCGCACTTTCCGTCTTCTGTTAGAACACTTCCCAGATCGTTCTTATTAAAAATGTTTCGCTGATATTTTTTGCTATAAAATGCATTTTATACTTCCATAGTTTTTTTTTTTTTTTTTTTTAATCATATCACCCCGAGCAAGGCGGTAACGCCACTGATGTGCAGGGGGCTACGTAAGAGTGAAAAGATTTGGAAAAGAGAAAGCTGGAAACCACATCCTATACAGGGAACAAAGGATGAGCCTCTACACCTGTACAATAGACGTGGGTGGTGTGTGAACCGGGCGATAGTTTAGTCTATCTACTCCAATTGAAAAAAAAAAGAAAAAGAAAAAGAAAAGTGAAAAGATTGGAAAAGAGAAAGCCGGAAACCACATCCTAAACAGGGAACAAGGGATGAGCCTCTTAACCTGTTCAATAGACGTGAGTGGGGAGGTGGAACCGGGCGATAGTTTAGTCTATCTACTCCAATTGAAAAAAGAAAAAGAAAAGAAAAGTGAAAAGATTGAAAAAGAGAAAGTTGGAAACTACATCCTAAACAGGGAACAAGGGATGAGCCTCTTAACCTGTTCAATAGATGTAGGAGGTGAACCGGCGATAGTTTAGTCTATCTACTCCAATTGAAAAAAAAAAAGAAAAAGAAAAAGAAAAGTGAAAAGATTGGAAAAGAGAAAGCCGGAAACCACATCCTAAACAGGGAACAAGGGACGAGCCTCTTAACCTGTTCAATAGACGTGGGTGGAGTGGTGAACCGGAAGTGATAGTTTAGCCCTATCTACTCCAATTGAAAAAAAAAAGAAAAGTGAAAAGATTGGAAAAGAGAAAGCCGGAAACCACATTCTAAACAGGGAACAAGTGATGAGCCTCTACACCTGTACAATAGACGTGAGTGGAGTATGAACCGGGCGATAGTTTAGTCTATCTACTCCAATTGAAAAAAAAAAAGAAAAGTGAAAAGATTGTGTTTTGTATAAAGTTCACCATTTTTCCCATAGCTGGGACCCTAACAGGTGCTACTACATATAAGAAAGTGGTTATATTGATGCACAGTCTAAAACATTGCGGTGTAAGCCGTATTAATAAAATGTATGGTTTAAAGATTGTTTACATCTCTAGTAGTTTCTCTTAAATGCTGAAGGATAAATATTTATAAAAGGTAATATTTTGGTTTCACATATTTGTATAATCTTGCACACATAGATGCAAAAGTGTCATTGCGGCGCAATGGATATCAGCTCGGAACGAGAAATTGAAGAGCCGAGTTCAAATTCCAGTTGATATTCGTTGCATTCACTTACGCACAAATAAGGTATTAATCTGTTACTTCTCCCTTCAGTTATGGGTTAAATACATATTGGATTCTATAGCTTTGGTTCGTAACTAGTCTATCGTAGAAGGTCCTGGGCATGACGGTAAACTGCATCCGGCAGCAAGGCCTCTGATTGGGAAGTTGTGAAGAGCATGGAACCACCTCTTAATTCTGTTGTTCCCAGGTCCACCCTGACCCGGAGTGTTAGTACCTGTTAGGGTCCCAGCTATGGGTAAATAGTTAACCCCCAAACTGGGTTCAAAACTCTATGAAAGTGAAAAAATACACTTTTATAGAAATATATACATAAAAATAAACTTTTATAGAAAAATATACATTTTTTAAGAAAAAATTATTCTCAGCAAAACATTTTTTTATTACAAATCTAGAAGACATTTTGAGTATTGAAAAAAGTTATATTTAATTTTTCCTATTTTCTATTAAACAAGTTATTTTGAAACGACTCATTATTCTATTATCCTTGGATATGACTGACTTTTTTCTTATTTCCCCCTCTCGAATTGAGACATCTAATGTTACTTCGCAAGACACACTTTGGGAACAAATACAAGCTGCTTGGCAGGAGATACCATTAAATACATTGAAGAAGCTTGTGATGTCAATGCCTGATAGAATGAAGGCTGTGATCAAAACAAAAGGCTATTATACTAAATATAAAATTTAATTTGTAACAAGTATTTTTTCTTCTTAAAGCATTTGTTGATTAAATCAAATAAAATTACTTTAATTAAATTGTTTATTTTCTGGCAATATGCCCCAGAAAAGATAAAATAGTTATTGTCCTAATAGTTTTGCACAGCACTGTATATATATATATATATATATATATATATATACTAGGTGCGATTGGTAAATTGTCGCAATTATTTTATTATTTCAAAGCAAAAGGCTATTATACTAAATATTAAATTTATTTTGTAACAAGTAATTTTTCTTGTTAAAGCATTTGTTGACTAAATCAAATGAAATTACTTTAATTAAATTGTTTATTTTCTGGCAATATGCCTCAGAAAAGATAAAATAGTTCTAGTCCTAATACTTTTGCACAGTACTGTATATTTTGGTGTCTTTTTTATGAAGCTATTTGTAATCGGTGAGCGAATTCACATAACGGTGGTTCTGTTTTTATCTCTTTCTATTTGAACATCGACACTAAACAAAGCTTAAAATGGGTCAGATGAAAAAAATCGAAGGTGATACGCGGCTGACAGATGAGACCGTCTGATAATGGCTACGCTGAAAAACACCGACCGTGGATTGGATGTGAATTAGGATAAATCTAGAATACATTAAAACAGAGTGCAATGGATACAGTTTCACCTAAATTACGCAGAAAGGAAAAATAACACTAGCATCTCATTTTGCTTGAGCCACAAGATTAGCAAATAGGTCCCACCCTTTTACCGTGAAACCAATAAATTGTAAACGCAAATTCTACTCCAGCAACATCTCTCTCACTCTACAATCTTCAAGAATTCAAATGTAAAGTCAATAGTCATCTACTATCTCACTACTTTGCTTCCTCTCTCTCTCTCTCTCTCTCTCTCTCTCTCTCTCACTCTCATACTTCTTTCTTCTTTCGTCCACTCCACTCTCATCAGTATTCTCATCTTATCACTACCCTCTTTCTGACCCACCCAGTAACCATTTTCTCATAATTTACCTCCTATGCTCAGCAGTGACAATAGAATACCTTGCTTGGAGCAACACGTTTATTAATATATATATATATATATATATATATTGTCATCCGCAAACAGATCTGTTTCGCCGTATCACAGCTCATCAATACGGTTAGACTCCGATTGTTTTTTTACCCAGGATTGAAACCCGACCGAAATGGCGCCAATCGGCGACTCTACCCCTGGCTATGGGCATTCGGTGGAAGTAGGCATATATATATATATATATATATATATATATATACATATATTTTAATCATTTCACCCCAAGCAAGGCAGTTTTACTGCCACTGTTGCGCAGGGAATTCTTCTTATTCTTTTATGTGCACTGTCCTTTCAGGACGTAGGCGATCATGGCTTTCCACATCTCCCGATCCCTGGTGGCTTAACACGTTACACCATCCAAACCCCGCTTTGCCATCCACTAGCTCAAGTCCATAAATCTAGAATATAAATGTATAGAAATTAGCATGGCCACAAAATGTGGGATCAGTTTATATACTGATTATAATAGAGATCTGGTCCCCCACTTTATATCCACATTATAATTTCCTCCTCTACTCTTTATAAATCTTCTTCTTCTATGTGCCCTGTCCTTTCAGGACGTAGGCGATCATGGCTTTCCACATCTCCCTATCCCTGGTGGCTCTGAGCACGATTTCTCCTGTTACACCATGAAACCCTCGTTCTCTCATCCACCTGATCAGGCCTTTCACATATGTTATCCATTGCTTTTCCCTGTCTCTTTTCCCCTCTATCTGACCTGTTAGTATCAGGTTCTTCAGGCCCTCCTTCCTCATTGCGTGTCCCAAGAACTTCAGCTGTCTCTTCATGATGCTCAGTATCAATTTCCTTTTCGTTTCCATCCTTTCCAAAGCCTCATCATTGCTTACATGCTCGGTCCATGATATCCGCAGCATCCTTCTGTAGAACCACATTTCAGCTGCTTCAAGTTTTTCCTTCATCTTCGAAGATATTGTCCAACATTCACTGCCATATTGAAGAACCGACATCACATAGCTATCCAGTACTCTTTTCTTTGTTTCTAGAGCAATTGTCCTGTTTCTTGATACGTTACTCAACTCCAGGGGGTTACATAGGGGAAAGTGATGAGAAAGAGGGTTAATTATAGGAAATGTCAGGATGAGTGTAATAGACAGATGAGAATACCGGTGTAATGGGGGTGGAGTGGGTGGAGAAAAGAGCTTGAGAGAAAAGGATGCGTGTTAGTGAGATAGGAGATGTCTATTGACCTTACATTTAAATTCCTGGAGATTGTAGCTGTCGGGGAAGCAAGTATATGGAAGGGAATGTCACAGGAGGGAAGTGCGAGAAAAGAAGCTGTTAGAGTAGAAATTGCGGTGACATTTTTATCGGTTTCACTGTAAAAGCGGGGTACCTAGTTGCTAGTCTAGTAGCTCGTGTAAATTCATATCTAGGGGTCACTAGTGAGCTAACTTCATTGGAGTAGAAGCCGTGAAAGTATGTGTAGAAGAGGCTAAGGATACAAAATATATCTTACTAAAGAGTAAATCTATAAAATATTCGCAGTATAGCCCGGTGTTGCTCGGGTTTAATGAAAGCTTTAAAATTAATCCATGGTTTTGGAGCTCAGACTCAGCCTAAAAAATATTTGTGTGAAGTTTGGTGAGAATCTGATAAAAATTGTGGATTTGTATAAAGGACATACAGACAGATAAACAGATACTCACACACAAACATCTTGCCTTTTATATATATATATTATCGATTTTCTGCACTATTGTAAGAACTACAACATTGAAACTTCTGAATATCGTTTCTTATGTCTTTGTCTATGAGTGTATCAAATTTGATTAAAATCGGACCACGCCTTCTATAACCCGATTTTTTCGATTATCGATTTTCGATATTTATCGAGAGTGCCACGACACAAAACCTAGCTAAGAACATTCGCAGACGCTTATGTGTAAATTTTCAAGGAAATCGGTTCAGCCGTTTCGGAGTCTATTGGTAACGGATACACACACACACACACACACACAGACAAAGTTCTTCCATTTATAAATAAGTTTAGAAAAATCGCCATTGACTTATGCCACAGCCTCCAGATGATACTGGAATTTTCAGCGGCTTTTCTGCAGTCTAAGTTGGTGAATACGGCCATAATCATTGCCTTCGGTTTATCTTTGGTGTTACAAGGAGTTTTAATGAACTGCGACTCACAGAGGGTTCCAGTCTTTGGAGTGGCCAGATCTAAGTTGTGATGTGGTTTCAGAAATTACCTGGCAGAACTGGGTTTTCCTGCTTGTGTTGCATGTTGCCAGAGATAGGATTTTCCAGCAGCCACCCTCTTGACCCAGGCAGAACTACTTCCTCCAGGTACTTGATGTAAGCTTCCGTATTGAGTTTAAAAACCTGTAAGCAAATAAATGGAGGCATAACATCGCTATCATTAACGATCACTCTAAAAACCATGACTGAGTATATCATCCAACTTTTTTGCGAATTCTCTGCACTGTCAGACTGACTCCAAAACAATCTTAAATGGTTGTATTAGAGTTCTGGTGCGAATTCCAAGCAGTACAGCATGCTGTTTCTAAATTTCTGTCAGGGCGAATTGAGTCATGGTGCTCTTTTTCCCCACATACAGTGCCCAACTGACCCTACTACACTGTGCAGTTAAGAAAATTGAAAACAAACTACGCGCATGCGCTAAATAAAAAATTAAAATAAAATAAATATAAAATAAAAACATAAACAGCAGAATAATAATAATAATAATAATAATAATAATAAGAAGAAGAAGAAGAAGAAGAAGAAGAAGAAGAAGAAGAAGAAAAAGACTATCTTCAAAAAACTATGAATATGCAAGGATCTTCAAGTTGAAATCTCAAAACTGTGGTCCATGCGAACATCAATAATTCCAGTTGTAGTTTGAGCCCTCGGATTGATTGGAAAAGGTACCTATAGACTCCTTAATGGAATCGTTGGGAGCCCATGCCTAAAATACAAAAAAATTATATTCACAACTAGCAGTATAGCCCGGCGTTGCTCGGGTGTAATGAAAGCTTTAAAACTAATCCATGGTCCTGTACCTCAGAATCTTTGGACGTTGGCACGAAAGACTAAAAAGTAATAGTAGTTTCTAGTTAAAATCGAAACCGTAGACTGAAAGAAAAATGAATGGATGTAAGTCAAATTTTGATTTTCTAGTCTCGATATCAAATAAGTTTTTTTCGTCGCAAACTGAATTTTGAAAGCTAAATAAGTCCTCTGAGTAAATGGTATCATGGCTAAGAACTACAATTATACCTACTTAGAGCCAAACCCGATGCAAAAACTAAAATAAAAAGGCTGAAAAAAATACAGACATACAGGCAGATAAACAGACACACACACACAAACATCTTGCCTTTTATATATATATATATATATATATATATATATATATATATATATATATATTATCGATTTTCTGCACCATTGAAAGAACTGCAACCTTGAAACTTCTGAATATCGTTTCTTATGTCTTTGTCTATGAGTGTATCAAATTTTATCAAAATCGAACCACTCCTTCTATAACCCGATTTTTTCGATTATCGATTTTCAATATTTATCGGGGATACCTCGACGCAAAACCTAGCTAAGAACACTCGCAGACGCTTATAGTATAACTGTAAATTTTCAAGAAAATCAGTTCAGCCGTTTCGGAGTCTATTGGTAACGGATACACACACACGCACACAGACACACACGCACACAGACACACACACACGCACACAGACACACACACACACACACACAACACACACACACACACACACACAGACACACACACACAGAGACAAAGTTCCATTTATAAATATGTTTAGATTTAGATTACAGCTCACACATCTATTGGGAAAATATTTGTTATCTTTGGGTTAATATTTTACAAAACTGATCAATGTAAAATATCATGAAGCCATTTCTGATCTTGTCAGAAAGAAATGTGTAGCAAATCCTCAATACCTCCTTTAATCCATGAATTTGAGGTTCTCACGTCATCTGCGGACAAAGCTGAATGCTTTGCCCTCAGATTCTCATCCAACTCCATATTTGACTCACCTTGGAGTACTCCCACCTACTTCCCTATTAGAACTGAGGCCAAACTGCACGACGTATATATTACCCCGACAGTAGTATCCCGAGTAATCTCAAAACTCGACCTCCATAAGTCGAGTGGAGACGATGGAATCCCGGTGATAGTCCTTAAGAGGTGTGCTCCTGAACTTTCCCCTGTCCTCTCTAAACTGTTTAACTACTGCCTTTCTGCTTCCTGCTTTCCTGCATGCTGGAAGTTCTCCTCAGTCGTTCCTGTATTGAAGAATTGTGGTGAACCCTCGGACCCATCCAACTATCGTCCTATCAGTCTTCTACCGATATTCGGGAAAGTATTCGAGGCCATAATCAATGCTGAAATAGTTCAACATCTTACTGCCCACAAACTCTTATCTGACAGGCAATATGGCTTCCGCTTTGCCAGGTCCACGGCCGACTTGATAACTACCGTACATGCTCCAGGCCCTTGATGAGTCTGACGAGGCTCGCGCGGTTGCTCTGGACATCTCCAAGGCTTTTGACAGGCTTTGGCACTCTGGCCTCCTATGCAAACTACGGGTTTACGGTCATACCGGTCGCCTGCTTGACCTAATCCAATCTTTTTTAAATAACCGCAAAAGGTCGTTTTGAATGGGCATGCATCTTCACGAATGCTAGTGTCCCACAGGACTCTATCCTGGGCCCGACGCTCTTCCTTATTTTCATCAACGACCTCCCAGATGAGATCAAGTCCCAAGTAGGCATCTACGCAGATGACACTACAATATACTCCCGCACCAGTAAGAAACCTGTCGTGGCGGACAGACATAATCTCGCTGCTGTCCTTGAACGGGATCTACACTCTGTGGTGAATTGGGGCAAGAAGTGGCTTGTCAACTTCAATGCGTCTAAGACCAAGCTGTTGTCTTTCAACTATCACAGGCAACCTCTCCTGCCTCCCATAAGCATGGACCAAGCGATTCTCCCTGAGAGCAACACACTACGCCTCCTCGGCCTTATCCTCTCCTCAGACCTCAAATGGAACCACTATATTGAATCCATAGCAAAATCTACTGTTAAGAAGATTGGGTCACTATGCCGATCCAGGATGTTTTTTCCGCCTGAATCCATCCTGCATATATACAAGTCAACCATCCGTCCGTGCATGGAGTACTGCTGCCATTCTCCTCAGTGTTCTCGACAGGCTCCAAAGGAGAGTCTGTAATGTGATAGGTACTGATCTGGCGGCTCGATTGCAGCCACTTCCCCATCGTCGAAATGTGGCCTCCCACTGTCTCTTCTATAAATACTTTCATGGCTTCTGACGAACTTAAGTCACTGATGCCTCCTCAACAGGTGTTTACTCGTGCAACCAGATTGGCAACTAGGTTCCACCCATTCACAGTTAGGTTAGCCAAATGCAGACGACAATTCTACTCCTGCAGCTTTTTCTCTCGTACTTCCCGCCTGTGGAACTCGCTCCCATATTCTTGCTTTCCTGGCGGCTACAACCTCCAGAAATTTAAATGCAATGTCAATACTCATCTATTAACCACTGGACTCTAGCTCTCTCCCCACCCCCATATAACCTTCCCTTTCTCTCCACCTATGTATCTGTCATCGCACCTGCTTTCTCAGCTTTCTATTGCTCCTTTCTAAGTAGTTTGTACTCCTCACTCTTTTCTAATTAATATTTTTACAGTTATGTAGCCCCCAGCTCATCAGTGGCATTTCTGCCTTGCTCGGGGTGAAATGATTAAAAAAAAAAGAAATCAAAGGAAATAATTATAAGAATCAGTCAGTTAAGTGCCATACGTGATACACGCTTGGGCGATCATGTCTCGAAAGAGACACGACTGACTGGGCAGATGATTATCCCGCAGTAGTTTGCCATTGCTTTCTGCGGTAGACTGGTTGCCGACCAAGGCTATAGAACCCAATCTGTCCTGCTATTTAACCCATAACTGGAAGGAAGAGACGGATTAATACCTTTCCCAAGAGTATTTGCGCGTAAGTGAATACAATGAATTCAGCTGGAATTCGAACTCGGCTCCCCGGTTTCTCGTTCCGAGCCGATATCCACTGTACCACAACGCACATTATAAGAATACTATAAGAAAAAAAAATGTCCCTACCTGCAGATAGTAATACATCCTTGAAGATCTTCAAAAATTATCAAAATACAAGGATTTGGAAGTGCGGCACATGAGGACATCATTAATTCCAATTGTAGTTGGAGCCCTCAGATTGATTGAAAAAGGTTCTGATACATTCAGTGAAACGATTCCTGGTAGTCTATGCCTTAAAGAAATACAAAACATTGTACTCACACATTACGAAAAGCTTTATCTATGGGGCAATGTTTGCGATCTTTGGGTTATCTTTTGCAAAGATAATAAGTGAAAAAAAATTTTTTAATCGTATCACCCCGAGCAAGGCGGTAACGCCACTGATATGCAGGGGGCTACGTAATAGTGAAAAGATTGGTAAAGAGAAAGCCGGAAACCACATCCTACACAGGGAACAAGGGATGAGCCTCTTCACCTGTTCAATAGACGTGGGTGGATAAATAAAATAACCTAGAGAGTTGAGTTAAAGCGTTGGTTACTTCCAATGACTTGACCCAAAGAGTTGTGAGTTCAATACCTGGCTACAGCAGTGGTGAACAAATAACTTAGAAAGTTGAGTTAAAGCGTTGATGACTTCCAATGACTTGACCCAAAGAGTTGTGAGTTCAATACCTGGCCACAGCAGTGGTGAACAAGTAACGTAAAGGTTCAGATCGAGATAACTACCAGGAAGAGGCTCTACGCAAAAAAAATGATGTAGATGATATACACCAGTGCTTACGGCATATCACGTTTAATACATCGGTTCTCTTTCGATCACCGAAGTTAAGTAACGTGAGCCTGGTCAGTACTTAGAATGGTGACTGCTTGGGAATACCAGGTGCTGTAAGCCTTTAGTGATGATGTGCCTATTTACGGCATATCACGTTGAATATACCGTTTCTCGTTCGATCACCAAAGTTAAGCAACGTTGAGCCTGGTCAGTACTTAGATGGGTGTACGCTTGGGAATACCAGGTGCTGTAAGCGTTTAGTGACGATGTGCCTATTTACGGCCATAACACTTTGAATACACCGGTTCTCGTTCGATCACTGAAGTTAAGCAACGTGAGCTTGGTCAGTACTTAGATGGCTGACCACTTTGGAATACCAGGGGATGTAAGCGTTCAGTGACGGACGTGCGTTGTGGTGCAGTGGATATCGGCTTGGAAAAAGAAATCGGTGAGCCGAGTTCGAATTCCAGTTGAATACCCTGCATTCACTTAAGCACTGGTACCCTTGGGAAAGGTGTATTCAACGTGATATGGCCGTAAGCCTAATAATTATGTATTATCACATGTTTTTCTTCTTAAAATATGTATTAGTAATATTTTTCTTTCAAAAATGGATATTTTTCTATAAAAGTCAATTTTTACGTATATATTTCTATAAAGAGTTTATTGTTATACTTTCATAGTGTTTTGGTCTCTGTTTGGGAGTTAACTATTTTTCCATAGCTGGGACCCTAACAGGTGCTACCACTCCGGGTCAGGTTGGACCTGGGAACAGCAGCAATTTAAGGGGTGGTTCCATGCTCCTCACATCCTCCTAATCAGAGGCCTTGCTGTCGGATGCAGTTTATCGTCATACCTAGGAACTGCTTGCGTATGTAGTATTCATAATACTATTACTATTATTATGGAGCCCAGCTTGATAGAAATAGCCGTGTGAGGGGGTGTCATAGTACCCCAGCGACTCTTTGTTGATGCATTGTTCTTTTACGAGGTAATGAGAAACGAGGATATAATCATTTATTCCCTTCCACACGACTGCTTCCCCGACGGCTACAATCTCCAGGAGTTTAAATGTAAGGTCAATAGACACCTCCTAACACACTAACTAGCATCTATTCTCTTAAACACTCTTCCCATCTACCCGACCCTCAGCCTCGATGCCCTTACCAGTCTATCACCCTCTTTTTCTCCTTTTCTCGCACTTCCCGACTGTGGAAATCCCTTCCACATGACTGCTTCCCCGACGGCTACAGGAATTTAAATGTAAGGTCAATAGATACCTCCTAACACAATAACTCGCTTCCACTCTTTCAAACACTCTTCCCATCCTCCCAACTACCTATCACCCCTCTTCTGACATTTCCTATATCTAACCACTCTTTCTATTTACCTTCCCCTATGTAGCCCCAAGCGCAATAGTGACAGTGGAATGCCTTGCTTGGGGTGAAACGATTAAAAATAAAATAAAATTTTAAAAAATTCACAGAAGCAGAAATGACACTGATCTTGAGGAAGGTGCTGGGGCTTTAACGATTTTTTTTTTTTGTTTTTTTTTTTTGTTTGTTTTATTTTAACTATCTGTTGATTTCCGACCACAGTGATCAGTTGTGTCCATACAGCAAACTAATTCACAAAATATCTATCTTGAGTTGCTACTGGAACTTGTGTTGGTTGGATATTTAGTGTTAAGAAAACCAGAGCCAGTGTAACCACAGCTCAAATACCATTGTTGGTAAAGTACCATTGTTGGGAAAGTACCCTTGTTGATAAAGTACCCTTGTTGGTAAAGTACCCTTGTTGGTAAAGTACCATTGTTGGTAAAGTAAAGAGAATTATTAATGAAGATATTTACGAAAAGAGAAACAAATCAAGCGGCCGTTTGTGGCGGTGAGAGCCGAATCAATCCAGCGTTAACCGATAAACGCAAAACGGGAAATACAAGCGAGAGGCAAAACGAAAAAAGGCGGGAAACGGAAGACGCGTCAATATCAAAACAGCAAATAAAAAAAATCGACGAACTGTTTTAATTATTGAATTTTGGAAAACGAACGGGAAGGAAATGAGAAATAATGAAACTCAAACAATGAATAGAAAGAAAGACTTAGAAAAGCAATATAAATTCGTTTAGCGAAAATTGGAAAAAGAAAAGATCTTTTGAAATTGATTAAATCACTTGGAAAAGAGAGCAGCTTTTAGTCAGGAAAGCGCTTCACAAAACAAACTTGAATTACATTTACAACATAATTGCAAACTAATTTTAAATTAAAATTGTGAGCACGACGTCAGTGATGATTTCACTAACATCAGAGAACGAATTGGTTATCTTGGTTAATTTCACGACATATTGTTAGTAACGAACGACGGTAGAGTCGCGTCAAAGCGGCCAGCCAATGGGAACTACAGTTTTCCAAATTAGAAATTACTTTGGCGCAAAATACCAACAGTCACGAATCAAGCCATCGTCTACTTCGACGTGAACTACCGACTGTCATGAATCAAGCCATTGTCTAGTTCGAGGTGAACTACCGACTGTCACGAATCAAGCCATCGTCTAGTTCGACGTGAACTACCGACTGTTGCAAATCAAGCCATTGTCTAGTTCGACGTAAACTATCGATTGTCGTGAATCAATCCATCGTCTAGTTTGACGTGAACTACCGGCTGTCGGGAATCAAGCCATTGTCTAGTTCGACGTAAACTACCGATTGTCGTGAATCAATCCATCGTCTTGTTGGACGTGAACTACTGAAAGTCGCTAATCAAGTCACTGTCTAGTTCGACGTGAACTACTGATTATCGCGAATCAAGCCATCGTTTATTTCGACGTGAACTACCGACTGGCAGAAATCAATCCATCGTCTAGTTGAAGGTGAACTATCGACTGTCGCGAATCAAGCCATTGTCTAGTTCGACGGGAACTACCGACTGTCGCGAATCAAGCCATCAGCAAGTTCGACGTGAGCTATCGACTGTCGTGAATCAAGCCATTGTCTAGTTCGGCGTGAACTACCGATTGTCGCGAATCAAGCCATTGTATAGTTCGGTGTGAACTACCGACTGTCGCGAATCAAGCCATTGTCTAGTTCGACGTGAACTACCGACTGTCGCGAATCAAGCCATTGTCTAGTTCGACGTGAACTCTCGACTGTCAGGAATCACGCCATCATCAAGTTCGACGTGAACTACCGACTGTCGCGAATCAATCCATCGTCTTGTTGGACGTGAACTACTGAAAGTCGCTAATCAAGTCACTGTCTAGTTCGACGTGAACTACTGATTATCGCGAATCAAGCCATCGTTTATTTCGACGTGAACTACCGACTGGCAGAAATCAATCCATCGTCTAGTTGAAGGTGAACTATCGACTGTCGCGAATCAAGCCATTGTCTAGTTCGACGGGAACTACCGACTGTCGCGAATCAAGCCATCAGCAAGTTCGACGTGAGCTATCGACTGTCGTGAATCAAGCCATTGTCTAGTTCGGCGTGAACTACCGATTGTCGCGAATCAAGCCATTGTATAGTTCGGTGTGAACTACCGACTGTCGCGAATCAAGCCATTGTCTAGTTCGACGTGAACTACCGACTGTCGCGAATCAAGCCATGGTCTAGTTCGACGTGAACTCTCGACTGTCAGGAATCACGCCATCATCAAGTTCGACGTGAACTACCGACTGTCGCGAATCAATCCATCGTCTTGTTGGACGTGAACTACTGAAAGTCGCTAATCAAGTCACTGTCTAGTTCGACGTGAACTACCGACTGTTGCGAATCAATCCATCGTCTTGTTGGACGTGAACTACTGAAAGTCGCTAATCAAGCCACTGTCTACTTCGTCGTGAACGACCGACTGTCACGAATCAAGCCACTGTCTATTTCGAAGTGAACTACCTACTGTCGAGAATCGAGCTATTGTCTAGTTCGACGTGCACTACCGACTGTCACGAATCAATCCAACGTCTAGTTGGACCTGAACTACCGACTGTCGCAAATCAACCATCATCTAGTTCAACGTGAACTACTGACTGTCGTGAATCGAGACACTGTCTAGTTTAAAGTCATCTACCGGTTGTTGCTAATCAAGCTACCATTTAGTTTGACGCTATCTCCCGATTGTCTCGAATCAAGCTACAGTGTAATTTGAGGCAATCTACCGATTGTAGCGAATCAAGTCACCGTCTAATTTGATGTCAACTACCGGATGTCGCTAATCAAGCTTCCGTCTCATTTGATGCTATCTATCGATTGTCGTGAATCAATCCATTGTCTAGCTCGACGTGAACAACCGACGGTCACGAAACAATCCATCGTCTAGTTCGACGTGAACTACCGACTGCCGCGAATCAAGCCGTCGTCTAGTTCGACGTGAACTACCGACTGTCGCAACTATTGTCTAGTTTGACGTAAACTACCCGACTGTCGCGAATCAAGCCATCGTCTAGTTTGACGTGAACTACCGAATGTCGCAAATCAAGCCATCGTCTAGTTTGACGTAAACTACCGACTGGCACAAATCAAGCCATTGTCTAGTTCGACGTGAACTACCGACTGTCGCGAATCAAGCCATTGTCTAGTTCGGCGTGAACTACCGACTGTCACGAATCAAGCCATCATCAATTTGACGTGAACTACCGACTGTCGCGAATCAAGCCATTGTGTAGTTCGACGTGAACTACTGACTGTCGCGAATCAATCCACCGTCTAGTTGGACGTGAACTACCGACTGTCGCAAATCAACCACCATCTAGTTCGACGTGAACTACTGACTGTCGTGAATCGAGCCACTGTCTAGTTTAAAGCCATCTACCGATTGTTGCTAATCAAGCTACCATTTAGTTTGACGCTATCTCCCGATTGTCTCGAATCAAGCTACCGTCTAATTTGAGGCAATCTACCGGTTGTTGCGAATCAAGCCACCGTCTAATTTGATGTCAACTACCGGATGTCGCTAATCAAGCTTCCGTCTAATTTGATGCTATCTATCGATTGTCGCAAATCAAGCCAAACTCTAGTTAAACGCCAACTACCGATTGTTGCTAATCAATTCACCATTTAGTTTTGACATTGTCGCTAATCAAGCTAACGTCTCATTTAAGGCAATCTACCGATTGTCGAGAATCAAGATACAGTCTAGTTTGACATGAACGACCAGTTGTCGCGAATCAAGCCGTCGACTACTTTGACGGGGATTACCGTCGTGAATTGTCGTGAATTAAGCCTTAATCTAGTTCGTCGTGAATGCCCAATCGTCACAAATCAAGCCGTCGTTAACCGACGGCAGGTTAAATCTTCACATGGGACTGAACTACTAGCATTATATCCTGACTACATAGGTGGACGAATGTCATTATCAGGGTAGAGGTTTACCCTAAAGAAATCAAGGCCCCATGACCCTTACCGTTTCTTTGCGCAAGTTGAGAATTTACGTCGGAGGGCATCAATTTTTTTATAAACATATAGCCCCAAGCAAGGCATGTTACTGCCACTGTTTTGCAGGGGGTTACATAGAAGGAAAGTTGTTATGAGAAAGAGTGACAGGTTATAGAGGGTGTCAGCAAGTGGGTAAGAGATGGATGAGAATACTGATGAGAGTGGAGTGGACAGAAAAAGGAGCATGAGAGAGAGAGAGAGGATGCAGGTTAGTGAGATAGGAGATGACTATTGACTTTAAATTTAAATTCTTGGAGATTATAGCTGTCGTGAAGGTAAGTAAATGGAAGGGAATTTCACAGGCGGGAAGTGCGAAAAAAGAAGCTGATGGAGTAGAATTTGCGTTTACAATTTATTGACTTCACAGTAAAAGGGTGGAACCTAGTTGCTAATCTTGTGGCTCGATTAAATTTATATATAAGAGGCACCAGTGAGCTAAGTTCATCGAAGCAGAAGCCGTGAAAGCATTTGTAGAAGAGACACAGGGAAGCCATATTGCAACGGTGAGAAAGTGACTGTATTTGAACTACGAAGTCTGGATCTATCACATTACAGATTATCCGTTGGATTTTGTCAAGAACCCCGAGGTGAATAGCAGGTACACACGACCAGGTGTGGCAGCAGTGGTTCAATACACGAGTGGATAATTCACTAGCTGAGAACCTAACCACCTGAAGACACGACATGGTAGAAACGTAGGTCGAGTAATAACTCATTGACAAATGAAAAATATTTAAAGGTTCTACAATATAATTGTATTGAACACTTTTAATACAAATGTGCACTGGTCTAATTCTATTATGACCAAAAACTAAGTAATTAAACAATATACATATATATAGTCATCCGCAGACAGAACTGTTTCGCCGTATCACAGCTCATCAGTACGGTTAGACTCCGATTGCTTTTTTACCCTGGATTGAAACCCGACCGAAATGGTGTCAGTAGGTAACTCTACTCCTGGGCTATGAGCGTTCGGTGGAAGTATGCAGACTTTTTAGCGCATATCATTATACGCGCCCAATAGCTAGAGTGCTCTAATTCATTTCACTGAATGAGCGATATATGTCTGTGTGTGTGTCAGATTAAATAAATTGCAAACATTATGCTTGCTTATTTTTAATAGAACTTAATTAATCTAGCAAAAATCAACTCCTCCACAAAAAAGTTATTTTACTCCGAACTAAAAAATATTTAGCAGACTCTCATTAATAATGTCTTCCCAAACCACATTGTAGATGAAGAAATAAGACGATATTTCAAAAACCTCAATACACATCAAACAAAATATGGTACTTCCACAAGAGACCCTAAAGAATAGGCTGAAAGTACTTGGGTACCTTGAAAAATGAATGAAAATAACATCTGTCAACGTTACAGCTCATTTCTGACATCTTTTGATTGTAATACACGAAAGATTATCTGTGAGTATGAACGGATTTTATTAAAAATAAGCAAACATAGTTTTTGCAGTTTATTTAATCTGACCTGTTTAAAAGAAAACTTTCTGTCTAAATACACAACATATATATATGTATATATTATTCCTTTCAATCCAAGCAAAGCAATACTGCCACTGGTGTGCAGGAGGCTTTATAAAAGAAGAGCGAAGAGAAAGCGGAACCGAAGAATTTTGACGCAAGAAGTGTTGAAACAAAATAGCTACTTTATAGTGATGTTATAATAACGTAATTATCTTATAAATTTTAAATAAGTATTATTTGCTCTACTTTGTATTGAGCACTCTTAAGAATAGTTTTTTGTTGGGGGGATATCGGAATTTTATTCTATCTCTACCTACCCTATATATATATAGATAATTTTCTAAACATATATTATTAAATAAAACAAACATTGAATGCCTATTATTTTTAATTATGGGCCGTCCTAAACATCGTATTTTTGGGTTTCATTTTAGGTGAAAATAAGACAAAAACTGACCAACATGTGGATATTTTTTATTACGCTGGTTCTAAATTTCGGCTCACATGTGCCATCTTCGGAGAGGTTACAGGGACGTTAACATAAAGACAACCCCCATCGAAGACGATTTTATCTTGTGTTGACATAAAACATTGCTATGCGACGATGAACAGTCACCGAAAAATAGACGCATTTATCGTTTAATGAGGTTCCATTGAAATTTCTTAGTGTTGGGATCATTTAATGCTGCGGCATCATGTAACTTAAAATGTTTTATCCGCTTCTTTCCTCTGTATCTTTTTTCATCTATCTAACCTGTGAGTATCAGGTTCTCCAAGCCTTCCTTCCTCATTGCATGTCCCAAGAACTTCACTTGTCTCTTCCTGATGCTCACTATTAATTTCCTTTTTGATTCTATCCTTTTCAAAACCTCATCATTGCTCACATACTCGATCCATGATATTCGCAGCATCCTTCTGTAGAATTACATTTCAGTTGCTTCAAGTTTTTCCTTCATCTTTGATGATATTGTCCAGCATTCACTGCCATATTGAAGAACTAACATCACATAGCAATCCAGTACTCTCTTCTTTGTTTCTAGCGAAATTGTCCTGTTTCTTAATGCTTTACTCAGCTCATGGAATGCATCCTTGTGCTTTTGGATCTCAGGAATATAAATGTATAGAAACTGATGTGGTCAAAAAGTGAGGCGTCAGTTTATAGAATGACTGTAATATGGAACTGATCCCCCATTTTAGATCCAATATGCTTCTGTAGAACCACATTTCAGTTGCTTCAAGTTTTTCCTTCATCTTTGATGATATTGTCCAGCATTCACTGCCATATTGAAGAACTGACATCACATAGCAATCCAGGACTCTCTTCTTTGTTTCTAGCGAAATTGTCCTGTTTCTTAATACTCTTCTCAGCTCCTGGAATGCATCCTTGTGCTTTTGGATCTCAGGAATATAAATGTATAGAAACTGATGTGGTCAAAAAGTGAGGGGTCAGTTTATAGAATGACTGTAATATGGAACTGATCCCCCACTTTAGATCCAATATGCTTCTGTAGAACCACATTTCAGTTGCTTCAAGTTTTTCCTTCATCTTTGATGATATTGTCCAGCATTCACTGCCATATTGAAGGACGGACATCACATAGCAATCCAGTACTCTCTTCTTTGTTTCTAGCGAAATTGTCCTGTTTCTTAATACTTTACTCAGCTTCTGGAATGCTTCTTTCGCCATGCCAATTCACTTTCGGATCTCTGTGTCGCACTTTCCGTCTTCTGTTAAAACATCTTTTAGATATTTAAATTTTTGTACCTCTTTGATTTTAGTATCCCCCACCTGTATTTGGCATTTTGGGCTGCTCTTTTTGCTGATGACCATGCATTCGGTTTTCTTGCAGTTTATTTCTAGTCCTTTCTTGTCACTCTCTTTAGCTACCTTCTACAATTAAATGGTGAATTTATTTACGTCTACCGGCTTGAATAATCGATAGATCTTGCGAGGAAAATCAAGAAAAGTCAGATCAATTGATTTTTCTCCTAAGGTTCGAATCCTGCCAGAGGAGACATATTTTTCTGGTAGAAATAAAGAAATATCGCGTAAGGATTGTAAGAATATAATTGTATCTATACAAGTTTCCTTAAATACAACTGACAAGGTACTGCACCTAAGCAACATATTTAATTGTTCTTGTGTTCATAATTTTTTTTCTGGATAAAATTATTGATAATAAAACAGAAAAAGCCAACGCTCACTAACATCAACTATGAACACGGCCACGATGTGCTGACCGTGTTTGGAAAATTAAACAGAAATATTTACATAACTCTAGATTTATAAATGTAAAAGTCAACAGGAAACCTATATTAGTTGCCAACGTGTTTCGTCCAATGTAGACTTTTTCAAAGCAAAAAAAAAAAAACAGAAATGAACTTATTAAAATAGTTACAAACACTACCAAAACCATGATGTATATACTAAGATCTTCAAACACTAATAACAATAACATTTCTGAAGCAGGCATTTATAAAATAAATTTCCGAAACTGTTCCTCCCAGTATATTGGAGAAACCAGTAGAAATTTTAAAAAAAAACGCATTTATAAGCACAACTCAGTGTTCTTGACAAGCTCCAAAGGAGAGTCTGTAATGTGATAGGTACTGATCTAGCGACTCGACTACAACCACTTCCCCATCGTCGAAATGTGGCCTCCCTTTGTCTCTTCTATAAATACTTTCATGGCTTCTGCTCGGATGAGCTTAAGTCACTGATGCCTCCTCAACAGGTATTTACTCGTGCAACCAGACTGGCAACTGGGTCCCACCCATTCACAGTCAGGTTAGCCAAATGCAGACGACAATTCTACTCCTGCAGCTTCCTTCTCTCGCACTTCCCGCCTGTGGAACTCGCTCCCGTATTCTTGCTTTCCTGACGGCTACAACCTCCAGAAAGTTTAAATGCAAAGTCAATACTCATCTACTAACCACTGGACTCTAGCTCTCTCCCCACCCCTGTATAACCTTCCCTTTCTCTCCACCTATGTATCTGTCATCGCACCTGCTTTCTCAGCTTTCTATTGTTCCTTTCTAACTAGTTTGTACTCCTCACTCTTTTCTAATTAATCTTTTTTACATTTATGTAACCCCCTGCACATCAGTGGCGTTTCCGCCTTGCTCGGGGTGAAATGATTAAAAAAAACAAAAAAAAAAACAAAAACAAAAAAAAACAAAAACAAAAAAAAACAAAGGAGACCTCAGAAATAACAACTTAGCTAATGAACTAGAAATAAATTAAACCACAATTTTGATTTTACAAATGCTACACTCATAAAAAAAAAAAGAAAATAACTCACTTAGAAGGAAAACCCTCGAGAGTGCCGCCATTGAATATTACCCAAACATTAATCTACGCCCAGGCCTTTTTCTTTATTTCACCTTTCTAAACAGAATTACTCCTCTCCCAAACAAACATACACAGTCAGTCAGTTAAAGTACCATACGTGAAACACGCTTGGGCGATCATGTCTCGAAAGAGATATGACTGACTGGGCAGAGAATTATCCCGCAGTAGGTTGCCATTACTTTCTGCGATAGACTGGTTGCCAGCCAAGGCTATAGAACCCAATCTGTCCTGTTATTTAACCCATAACTGGAAGGAAGAAACGGATTAATACCTTTCCCAAGGGTATTTGCGCGTGAGTGAATGCAATGAATTCAGCTTGAATTCGAACTCGGCTTCCCGATTTCTCGTTCCGAGCCGATATCCAGTGTACCACAACAAAAAATCAAATGAAAATGGTTGAATCCGTCAACGCAGCAATAAAAACAATATCTTCATACATAACAGAATTTGACGTAAGTTTTAGTTAATAGTATGAAAATAACGTCTTTAAATTATTTCAGTTTCTAAGGACATTTTGTTTTGTTATTATTGGTTACTTGGTTTTATAAATTCATTTCGTTTGTTTTTTTTGTTTTTGTTTTTTTGTTTTTTTGTTGTTGTTTATTTTTTTTTTTTTTTTTTTTTGCCTTGAACAAGTCCAACGTTGGATGAAACGCCTTGGCAACTAATTTAGTTTTCCTATTGTCTTTTACATTTATAAATATTGTCTTTTCTACATAACTCCAGCTATATGCATAAAAATCTACACATTGATTCAGAATTAAGAATCTAAAAAGCATCCTTAATATATGGCGAAAAGAATAGCTGAAAACTTTCAGTCATTAGAAAAACATTCGGGCAAATTCTACACTTTCGATTCTATATTAAAATCATTATGTAAACTGATCCCTCACTTTGTGGACACTGTAGTTTCTATATTCCAGAGAATGTAAATAAATTTAAAAGACATTCCTGTGTAGCTAATCAGTATTTCATTAATTGATTCATTCTTTTTCTATGTCTTATCAATAGACAAGAAAGTATTATGTGAATTTAAAGTGAGGGATCAATTCTTTATTACAATCGCTATATAAACTGATCCATCACTTTGTAACCACAGTTATTTCTTTACATTTATATTCCAAAGAAAGTAAATAAATCTAAAAGACATGCCTGTGTAGCTAATCAGTAAATTTTTTTATTGATTCGTTTTCTGCGGAAAAAAATTGCAAGAATTTATGGAGCTAATAATGATTTAGTGATACAAGTCTTGCTATTTGTAACCCATATCTCGGGGAGAAGAGGTGGATTTATACCTAATCATAAATTCATAAAAAGCAAGAAATATTAATGTGAATATAAAATGTCGATCAATTCTTAATTACAATCACTATATAAAATGATCACTCATTTTGTGGCCACAGTAGTTTTTACACATTTATATTCCAGAGAATGTAAATAAATCTAAAAGACATTCCTGTGTAGCTAATCAGTATTTCATTGATTCATTCATTCGTTTTCTATGGCTTATCAATAGACAAGAACGTTTTATGTGAATTTAAAGAGGGGGATCAATTCTTTATTACAATCACTGAACCCTCACTTTGTAGTCACTTTAGTTTCTATATATTAATATTCCAGAGAATTTAAATAAATTCAAAAGACATTCCTGTGTAGCTGATTAGTATTTCATTGAGTGATGGATTCGTTTTCTGAGGTTTATCAACCCGTTGCAGGTCGTTGAAGCCAGAAAATATTTTGGAATTGTTAGAATTTGATGGTGGGGGGAGAGATTATAATAACTTAGTCACGCAACTCTTACTAATCTAAACGTATTTATAAATGCAACTTTGTCTGTGTGTGTGTGTCTGTGTGTGTGTGTGTGTCCGTTACCTATTGACTCCGAGACGGCTGAACCGATTTTCTTGAAAATGTACATAGTTGTACTATAAGCGTCTGTGAGTGTTCTTAGCTAGGTTTTGTATCGAGGTACCCCCGATAAATATCGAAAATCGATAATCGAAAAAATCGGGTTATAGAAGGAGTGGTCTGATTTTAATCAAGTTTGATACACTCATAGACAATGAAATAAGAAGCGATATTCAGAAGTTTCAAGGTTGCAGTTCTTACAATAGTGCAGAAAATTGATAATATATATATAAAAGGCAAGATGTTTGTGTGTGTGTCTGTTTATCTGCCTGTATGTCGGTATTTTTTTTTCAGCCCTTTTCCTTTAGTTTTTGCATCGGGTTTGGCTCTAAGTAGGTATAATTGTAGTTCTTAGTCTCAGCCATGATACCATTTACTCAGAGGACTTATTTAGCCTTCAAAATTCAGTTTACGACGAAAAAAACTTATTTGATATCGAGACTAGAAAATCAAAATTTGACTTACATCCATTCATTTTTCTTTCAGTCTATGGTTTCGCTTTTAACTAGAAACTACTATTGTTTTTTAGTCTTTCGTGCCAACGTCCAAAGAGTCTGAGCTCCAGGACCATGGATTAGTTTTAAAGCTTTCATTACACCCGAGCAACGCCGGGCTATACTGCTAGTTGTGAATATAATTTTTTTTGTATTTTAGGCATGGGCTCCCAACGATTCCATTAAGGAGTCTATAGGTACCTTTTCCAATCAATCCGAGGGCTCAAACTACAACTGGAATTATTGATGTTCGCATGGACCACAGTTTTGAGATTTCAACTTGAAGATCCTTGCATATTCATAGTTTTTTGAAGATAGTCTTTTTCTTCTTCTTATTATTATTATTATTATTA
This sequence comes from Ascarosepion bandense, assembly GCA_037127315.1. Classification (NCBI taxonomy): domain Eukaryota; kingdom Metazoa; phylum Mollusca; class Cephalopoda; order Sepiida; family Sepiidae; genus Ascarosepion; species Ascarosepion bandense. The sequence continues at coordinate 2,881,116 of JBBBDQ010001016.1, read as the reverse complement.
TTATTATTATTATTATTATTATATTCTGCTATTTATGTTTTTATTTTATATTTATTTTATATTTTTTATTTCGCGCATGCGCGTAGTTTGTTTTCAATTTTCTTAACTGCACAGTGTAGTAGGGTCAGTTGGGCACTGTATTGAAGATAGTCTAGTCAGCGCATAACTTAAGGAGAAAAGAGTGGATTAATGAAATTGGGAATTGGAACTTGACTCTTCGGTAAACAATTTCAAGCCAATATATTTTACACCAGAGACCAGTAATATTCGGCACGAGTGCCACACGTTGCGCTAAGCAATATCCAATGGGACGCAATTTGTTTAAAACTCAAAGTAACAAAGTGTTTTACTGCTATTGAACAACTGGCTAAGACCATGCAAAAGCAGGACTCTCATGAATCATAAAAACTTTTAAAAACAATTTATTTTTATTAATGTGTTTTATATATATATATATATATATATATATATATATATCATTAACAGGATCACCACTGATATATATATATATATATATATATATATATATATACATATATATATATATAAACTTATTCCAAGTATTGTTGGAATAATATTCCTTGTCCAAAGAAACACTATTTTTAAAAAAGTGCTCAATACAAAAGTAGAGCTAATATTATTATTTATTCATAAATTATAACATGGATATGTTACAATATCACTACAAAAGTAGCCATTTTGTTTCAAAATGTTTCACTTGACAAGACACAAAAGTGCCGAAACAAAATGGCTACTTTTGTAATGATATTGTAACATATCCATGTTATAATTTATGAATAAATAATATATATAAACTTATTTATAAATGGAACTTTGTCTGTATGTGTGTGTGTCTGTGTGTGTATTCGTTACCTATAGACTCCAAAACGGCTGAACCGATTTTCTTAAAAATTTACACAATTGTACTATAAGCGTCGGCGAGTGTTCTTAGCTAGGTTTTGTGTCGAGGTACCCCCGATAAATATCGAAAATCGATAATTGAAAGAATCGGGTTATAGAAGGAATGGTCCGATTTTAATCAAATTTGATACACTCATAGACAAAGACATAAGAAACTATATTCAGAAATTTCATGGTTGCAGTTCTTACAATAGTGCAGAAAATCGATAATATATATATATATATAAGGCAAGATGTTTGTGTGTGTGTCTGTTTATCTGTCTGTATGTCCTTTATACAAATCCGCAATTTTTATCCGATTCTCACCAAACTTCACACAAATATACTTTAGGCTGAGTCTGAGCTCCAGGACCATGGATTAGTTTTAAAGCTTTCAATACACCCGAGCAACGCCGGGCTATACTGCTAGTCAACAATACATCCAAGCTTAAACCAACTAGTACTCCCACTCATCTCGGTACTGACCAGGATCGACGTTGCTTTACTTTGCTGATCGTACGAGAACAGGCATGTGATCAGATCGTAAGCTATCTTTATTCTGTGACATATTCTCTAAAATTTTATGTTACTGACTGTTTTTCCTTCGTTTCATGCCTTCAGTATCTCATCGATTTTTAAATTCTCCAAGCCTGCTTTCCGTGATATTTTCCCCACTTTCTTTTTCTTTTTTCTTTTTTTTTGCGATCTAAGGTATTCTCATCAGTGATAAAATTGTTCACTCTCTGCTACATGTGGCCAGGTATTACTGAAAGATGCAACACTTTTTCTTTGTTTTCTATCAATATTTCCTATCTCTTAATATTTGCTTAGTTTCTGAAAGGCATGAGAGAACTTTCCAGCATTCACTGCCATACAGAGACTGGACTTTGCAATATAGTTCAAAACTCTTTCCTTTGTATCCTGCGATATTTTAATACTTTGCTTAGTTTCTAAAAGGCATGGGAAGACTGTACAGCATTCACTGACTTTTCGATGATTAAGCATGGCACAATAGTTCAACAATCTTTACTCTGTTTCTAGCGATATTTCCAATCTCGGAATATTATGGTTAGATTCAGAAAAGCATAGGACTTTGTCCCTCAACACAATTTCCTTTCTTTCTCACGATATTTTTTGGCTCATAATACATGTAGAGAATTAGATATTTCAAAGTACTTCAAAACACTTTTCTTTGTTTCTATAGATTTTCTTATCTCTTAATACTTTGCTTAGTTTCTAAAAAGCATGAGGTTACTGTCCAGTATTTACTGCCATGTAGAATATTTGACATTCCAAAGTATTTCAACACTATTTTCGTTGTTTCTATCGATATTTTTCTATATCTTAATTATTTGCTTAATTTCTAAAAGGCATGTACAAACAGTACAGCATTCTCTGCCATATTGCTGATTAGATATTCCAAAGTAGTTTAAGGTTTTTTTTTTTGTTTCTATCGATAGTTTCCTATCTCTTAATACTTTGCTTAGTTTTTAAAAGACAGAAAGAAAATGACAAGCATTGATTGCCATACAGGTGATTAGACATTGCAAAGTACTACAACAATATTTTCTCTCTTTCTATCGAAATTTTTCTCTCTCCTAATGCTTTGCTTACTTTCCGAAAGGCATGAGGAGACTGTCCGGCATTAACTAACATATAGGAGATTAAATATTGCAAAGTTGTTCAACACTTTTTATTAGTTTTTTGCGATATTTTGCTATCTCTTAATATGTTTGACAAACAGATCTCGATATGTAAAACAAAAATTTATTCGCCTGAAGAGAGTCAACTTTAGACTCGAAACATGTCTAGCGATATAAATACCATTATAGACACTTACTGTATTAATAAAAAAGTAAGTAATATTAATAATAATAATAATAATAGTAATAAATCTACAATTTAAACAAAATTTTTACGGCTTCTCACTCATTTTTCATCTATCTATCTATCTATCTATCTCAGTCTGTGCATATCTATCTATTTGTCTCTTCTTATATATCTCAGTCTGTTCTTATCTATCTATCTATCTATCTATCTATCTATCTATCTATCTATCTTATTCTGTTCATATCTATCTATCTATCTATCTATATATATATATATATATATATATATATATATATACATATATATATATCAGTCTGTGCATATCTATCTATTTGTCTGTTCTTACATATCTCAGTCTGTTCTTATCTATCTATCTATCTATCTATCTATCTATCTATCTAAGATTGTTTTCTGTCTATCTATCTATCTATCTATCTATCTATCTAGATAGATAGATAGATAGATAGATAGATAGATATGAACAGAGAATGAGATAGATAGATAGATAGATAGATAGATAGATAGATATGAACAGATGAAATAGATAGATAGATAGATAGATAGATAGATAGATAGATAGATAGATAGATAGATAGATAGATAGTGTTATGATTCCCTCCTGCAAGGAATGAACTCTTCCTCTTGATATATATAAATTACCTGCGTGACTTCTAGAGAGCAGTTAAAGAGCAGTCACGAGCAGTTAGTTACGGCAGTCAAGTACAGAAGTTAACGATAGCAGTTAACGAAAGCTACTAGTCAGGCAGGGTAATTATAGCTTCGGATTTATTTCTATATTACTTATTATTAAAACTTCTTTCGAATGTCTTGTTATACTAATGCACTGTTTTTAACCTATCTTCTTGTTTCGCGTCTTAATTCCGGCACAAACCAGACACTACAAATTTGCGACGAAGTTTCGCCACAAGTCCGCAACAATTTGGCCACGAAGATTTGTGACAAATATTTGCAAAGACCACCGGGATTAAAAATAAAGCCTCGGACAACACGAGTTTTTGTAAAGTACGACGGGAAAAAAATAGATAGATTATACATGTGTGAATAGCCGTGAAATTTTTGTTTAAAGTGTATATATATATATATATATATATATATATATATATATATATATATATATATATATATGTTTATTACAGTCTTTGTTAATATCTATCTATTATATTCTCAGTTAATATCTATCTGTTTATTTTAGTATCTATCTATCTATCTATCTATCTATCTATCTATCTCAGTCTCTCTATCTATCTATCTATCTATCTATCTATCTATCTATCTATCTCAGTCTCTGTATCTATCTATCTATCTATCTATCTATCTATCTATCTATCTATCTATCTATCTCAGTCTATCTATCTATCTATCTATCTATCTATGTTCTGTTAATAAATATATATATATGTGTGTGTGTGTGTGTGTGTGTGTGTGTGTGTGTGTGTGTCTTTCATTGAATATGACCGACGAAAAACATTTAATTATTTTTTTCTATCATTCTTAAATTTTTACTTTTGTTTACGGTAAAATAGTGTACAAGTTGTAGTTTCTATTGTTCCAAGTAACTTTGGCTACTTCCGTAGCCATTTTGAAGGGTTTCGACAAAAAAGTGGCCCAAATATTTACGCATACTAGAAATCTCAATAAATATGTTTGAAAGAAAGTTTGTTGCAAGATAGATAGATAGATAGATAGATAGATAGATAGATAGATAGATGAAGGGACTGTGATAGATAGATAGATAGATATGAACAAACCGAGATAGAAGATTAGAAGACACTGAAATTAGGCAGACTGACAAATCGATAGAGAGACAAACATAGATAGATAGATAGATAGATAGATACATAGATACATAGATAGATAGATAGATAGATAGATAGATGATGAAAAACTGTAATAGGTAGATAGATAGATAGATAGATAGATAGATAGATAGATAGATAGATAGATAGATGTGTATTATGGCACTAATCACTCTTTTATGCAAGTTTCGTTAATGACGACTTGCAAGGTAAGGCGATTAAGCTTTTTATTTAACTTGTCTTGTGTTCGTACAAGTGTTTTCTTTTCTGGACACAGAATGTTTAAAAATATAAAAGTTTTGCATATCCGAACGCTTTCGGCTATTTTTTTAGCCATTATCAAGAACGATGTTTGTTTTTCATTTTTTAATTCATGTGTTTGTTTTACGTATATATCTGAAGTTATAAGAATGTTTTATTTTCCAAACAGGGACACCACGTTGTGGCCGTGTTCATAATTATTGTTATTGAGAGATAGCATTTCCTTTTTTTATTATTAGTACTTCCATCATATTTTTTCTTTTCTTTTTACATGTGGATGAGGTTATTATACATCTGTTTCCGACTAGTATGTTTCGATAGAGTTTGGTAGGTTATCGTCTGTGTTCAAATGAGTCTTAATTGATCTATAGCCAATATACATCCAACATATTCTACTCCAACAGCTTCTTTTCTCGCACTTCCCGCCTGTGGAACTCCCTTCCATATATTAGCTTTCCTGACGGCTACAACCTCCAGGAATTTAAATGCAATGTCAATTCCCATCTCTTATCCACTTGACTTTAGTCCTTTCTATATTACCCCGTGTATCTTGCTTTTTATTTTCCTTTCTCTCTACCTTCACAACTGTCTTCACACCTGTGTTCCCATCCTTCTCGCTCTTTCTCTGACACCCACTGTAACTGGTCCATCTTTCTCTTCACTTTCATCCTGTCTGAACTTTTACTCTTATGTAGCCCCCTGCGCATCAGTGGCGGTACTGCATTTCTTGGGATGAAAGGATTAAAAAAATTACCCAGCAATCACTGGCTCGGAATTTTATCTTTTTGCTATCTCCTAAACTCCATTCTATCAATCATTTATACAAGGTAGGATATTAGCTGCTTTCCTATGTCCCGTTTGCCTTCAATATACCCTGTGAGTGTCAAATTTCAAGCCTTTTTTCCTCATTATTTGAACTAGAACATTCAACTCACTTTCGGATGTTAAGTATAAGCGTCCATTGTGCTTTAATTTTTTTTTTTTTTCTAAAACATCGTAGTGGCTGAATTGTTCGTTCTTTGATATTCTCGGGATCTTTGATTGAACAACATTCTGCTACAAATCTCTTCTCCGGATGTGAGGAAATTTTTTTTAGCATTCACTACCATATAGGAGGACCGATAGCAAATAACATTACTGTACGCTTTTATTTGTGTCTAATGATGTATATTTCTGCTTCGTAATACATTGCATTGCTTCTGGAAGGCATTATTCGTTGTCCCAATGCGTCTTCGGATCTAGTTGACAAAGTTTCCGTCCTCTATTAAAATGCTTCACAGTTAGTCAAATTGTTGTTATGGCTTGATTTGTCATCTAAAATTTGTCATTTGCATGTTAAGCTGCATATAAACTACGCATAGAAAATGGCTGTAGATAGATAGATAGATAGATAGATAGATAGATAGATAGATAGATAGATAGATAGATTCATGTATGCACGCACATATATATATATATATATATATATATATATATATATATATATATATATATGTTCTGTGAGAACATGAAACTACTAAAGTTACAACAAAACTTTTGTCGGCTTTGCATTTCATATGCTGCATGTTTTCATGAATTTCAATCTTGTGTGTAACTAGCAATAAATGTTCAGCTTATGTATGGTTTGCAAAAGACTTTTTGCTTTAATTTCATTATGTAATAAATATTTTTCAATTCTGTGAAGAAAATTGATTATAACTATATGATTTCAATAAAAAAACAACGATGAAACCAATCATGTTATTACCAATTTCTGACAATTTTGTAATATTAAGGATTTATTATGAAAGTAATAAATGATGCACAAGTTTTACAAGTTAGACACATTATTATTGTATAATTTTATTTCAGCTCGTATTATTTTCCACATTATAATTCATGCTTTTTGTCACAACACGCAAACCAGATACACAATTGTTATTTTTCAGAACAAACTCCGTTTTATCCCAAACCTCTGGCCAGATCCACTCTTCATTATTACTATTATTTTATTACTAGTTTCATTCCATCTTATTATTGATGCTTTTTATCCCAATCCTCTGGCCAGATCCACTCTTCATTATTCCTATTATTTTATTACTAGATACATTCCATCTTATTATTGAGGCGTTTTATCCCAACACTCTGGCCAGATCCACTCTTCATTATTACTATTATTTTATAACTAGTTTGATTCCATCTTATTATTGATGCTTTTTATCCCAACCCTCTGGTCAGATCCACTCTTCATTATTACTATTATTTTATTACTAGTTTCATTCCATCTTATTATTGATGCTTTTTATCCCAACCCTCTGGCCAGATCCACTCTTCATTATTCCTATTATTTTATTACTAGTTTCATTCCATCTTATTATTGATGCTTTTTATCCCAACCCTCTGGTCAGATCCACTCTTCATTATTACTATTATTTTATTACTAGATTCATTCCATCCTATTATTGATGCTTTTTATCCCAACCCTCTGGTCAGATCCACTCTTCATTATTACTATTATTTTATTACTAGATTCATTCTATCTTATTATTGATGCTTTTTATCCCAACCCTCTGACCAGATCCACTCTTCATTATTCCTATTATTTTATTACTAGTTTCATTCCATCTTATTATTGATGCTTTTTATCCCAACCCTCTGGCCAAATCCACTCTTCATTATTACTATTATTTTATTACTAGTTTCATTCCATCTTATTATTGATGCTTTTTATCCCAACCCTCTGGCCAGATCCACTCTTCATTCTGACTATTATTTTATTACTAGTTTCATTCCATTTTATTATTGATACTTTTTATCCCAACCCTCTGGTCAGATCCATTCTTCATTCTGACTATTATTTTATTACTAGTTTCATTCCATCTTATTATTGATGCTTTTTATCCCAACCCTCTGGCCAGATCCACTCTTCATTCTGACTATTATTTTATTGCTAGTTTGATTCCATCTTATTATTGATGTTTTTTATCCCAACCCTCTGGCCAGATCCACTCTACATTATTACTATTATTTTATTACTAGTTTGATTCCATCTTATTATTGATGCTTTTTATCCCAACCCTCTGGCCAGATCCACTCTTCATTATTACTATTATTTTATTACTAGTTTCATTCCATCTTATTATTGATGCTTTTTATCCCAACCCTCTGGCCAGATCCACTCTTCATTATTACTATTATTTTATTACTAGTTTCATTCCATCTTATTATTGATGCTTTTTATCCCAACCCTCTGGCCAGATCCACTCTTCATTATTACTATTATTTTATTACTAGATTCATTCCATCTTATTATTGATACTTTTTATCCCAACCCTCTGGCCAGATCCACTCTACATTATTACTATTATTTTATTACTAGATTCATTCCATCTTATTATTGATTCTTTTTATCCCAACCCTCTGGCCAGATCCACTCTTCATTATTACTATTATTTTATTACTAGTTTCATTCCATCTTATTATTGATGTTTTTTATCCCAACCCTCTGGCCAAATCCACTCTTCATTATTACTATTATTTTATTACTAGTTTCATTCCATCTTATTATTGATACTTTTTATCCCAACCCTCTGGCCAGATCCACTCTTCATTATTACTATTATTTTATTACTAGTTTCAGTCCATCTTATTATTGATGCTTTTTATCCCAACCCTCTGGCCAAATCCACTCTTCATTATTACTATTATTTTATTACTAGTTTCATTCCATCTTATTATTGATACTTTTTATTCCACACCTCTGGCCAGATCCATTCTTCATTCTGACTATTATTTTATTACTAGTTTCATTCCATCTAATTATTGATGCTTTTTATCCCAACCCTCTGGCCAGATCCACTCTTCATTATTACTATTATTTTATTACTACTTTGATTCCATCTTATTATTGATGCTTTTTATCCCAACCCTCTGGCCAGATCCACTCTTCATTATTACTATTATTTTATTACTAGTTTCATTCCATCTTATTATTGATGTTTTTTATCCCAACCCTCTGGCCAGATCCTCTCTTCATTATTACTATTATTTTATTACTACTTTGATTCCATCTTATTATTGATGCTTTTTATCCCAACCCTCTGGCCAGATCCACTCTTCATTATTACTATTATTTTATTACTAGTTTCATTCCATCTTATTATTGATACTTTTTATCCCAACCCTCTGGCCAGATCCACTCTTCATTATTACTATTATTTTATTACTAGTTTCATTCCATCTTATTATTGATGCTTTTTATCCCAACCCTCTGGCCAGATCCACTCTTCATTATTACTATTATTTTATTACTAGTTTCATTCCATCTTATTATTGATACTTTTTATCCCAACCCTCTGGCCAGATCCACTCTTCATTATTACTATTATTTTATTACTAGTTTCATTCCATCTTATTATTGATGCTTTTTATCCCAACCCTCTGGCCAGATCCACTCTTCATTATTACTATTATTTTATTACTAGTTTCATTCCATCTTATTATTGATGCTTTTTATCCCAACCCTCTGGCCAGATCCACTCTTCATTATTACTATTATTTTATTACTAGTTTCATTCCATCTTATTGTTGATGCTTTTTATCCCAACCCTCTGGCCAGATCCACTCTTCATTATTACTATTATTTTATTACTAGTTTCATTCCATCTTATTATTGATGCTTTTTATCCCAACCCTCTGGCCAAATCCACTCTTCATTATTACTATTATTTTATTACTAGTTTCATTCCATCTTATTATTGATACTTTTTATTCCACACCTCTGGCCAGATCCATTCTTCATTCTGACTATTATTTTATTACTAGTTTCATTCCATCTAATTATTGATGCTTTTTATCCCAACCCTCTGGCCAGATCCACTCTTCATTATTACTATTATTTTATTACTACTTTGATTCCATCTTATTATTGATGCTTTTTATCCCAACCCTCTGGCCAGATCCACTCTTCATTATTACTATTATTTTATTACTAGTTTCATTCCATCTTATTATTGATGTTTTTTATCCCAACCCTCTGGCCAGATCCACTCTACATTATTACTATTATTTTATTACTAGTTTCATTCCATCTTATTTTTGATGCTTTTTATCCCAACCCTCTGGACAAATCCACTCTTCATTATTACTATTATATTATTACTAGTTTGATTCCATCTTATTATTGATGTTTTTATCCCAACCCTCTGGCCAGATCCACTCTACATTATTACTATTATTTTATTACTAGATTCATTCCATCTTATTATTGATTCTTTTTATCCCAACCCTCTGGCCAGATCCACTCTTCATTATTACTATTATTTTATTACTAGTTTGATTCCATCTTATTATTGATGCTTTTTATCCCAACCCTCTGGCCAGATCCACTCTTCATTATTACTATTATTTTATTACTAGTTTGATTCCATCTTATTATTGATGCTTTTTATCCCAACCCTCTGGCCAGATCCACTCTACATTATTACTATTATTTTATTACTAGTTTCATTCCATCTTATTATTGATGCTTTTTATCCCAACCCTCTGGCCAGATCCACTCTTCATTATTACTATTATTTTATTACTACTTTGATTCCATCTGATTATTGATGCTTTTTATCCCAACCCTCTGGCCAGATCCACTCTACATTATTACTATTATTTTATTACTAGTTTGATTCCATCTTATTATTGATGTTTTTTATCCCAACCCTCTGGCCAGATCCACTCTACATTATTACTATTATTTTATTACTAGTTTGATTCCATCTTATTATTGATGCTTTTTATCCCAACCCTCTGGTCAGATCCACTCTTCATTATTACTATTATTTTATTACTAGTTTGATTCCATCTTATTATTGATGTTTTTTATCCCAACCCTCTGGCCAGATCCACTCTACATTATTACTATTATTTTATTACTAGTTTGATTCCATCTTATTATTGATGTTTTTTATCCCAACACTCTGGCCAGATCCACTCTACATTATTACTATTGTTTTATTACTAGTTTGATTCCATCTTATTATTGATGCTTTTTATCCCAACACTCTGGCCAGATCCACTCTACATTATTACTATTATTTTATTACTAGTTTGATTCCATCTTATTATTGATGTTTTTTATCCCAACCCTCTGGCCAGATCCACTCTACATTATTACTATTATTTTATTACTACTTTGATTCCATCTTATTATTGATGTTTTTTATCCCAACCCTCTGGCCAGATCCACTCTTCATTATTACTATTATTTTATTACTACTTTGATTCCATCTGATTATTGATGCTTTTTATCCCAACCCTCTGGCCAGATCCACTCTACATTATTACTATTATTTTATTACTAGTTTGATTCCATCTTATTATTGATGTTTTTTATCCCAACCCTCTGGCCAGATCCACTCTACATTATTACTATTATTTTATTACTAGTTTGATTCCATCTTATTATTGATGCTTTTTATCCCAACCCTCTGGTCAGATCCACTCTTCATTATTACTATTATTTTATTACTAGTTTGATTCCATCTTATTATTGATGTTTTTTATCCCAACCCTCTGGCCAGATCCACTCTACATTATTACTATTATTTTATTACTAGTTTGATTCCATCTTATTATTGATGTTTTTTATCCCAACACTCTGGCCAGATCCACTCTACATTATTACTATTGTTTTATTACTAGTTTGATTCCATCTTATTATTGATGCTTTTTATCCCAACGCTCTGGCCAGATCCACTCTACATTATTACTATTATTTTATTACTAGTTTGATTCCATCTTATTATTGATGTTTTTTATCCCAACCCTCTGGCCAGATCCACTCTACATTATTACTATTATTTTATTACTACTTTGATTCCATCTTATTATTGATGCTTTTTATCCCAACCCTCTGGCCAGATCCACTCTACATTATTACTATTATTTTATTACTAGTTTGATTCCATCTTATTATTGATGTTTTTTATCCCAACACTCTGGCCAGATCCACTCTACATTATTACTATTATTTTATTACTAGTTTGATTCCATCTTATTATTGATGTTTTTTATCCCAACCCTCTGGCCAGATCCACTCTACATTATTACTATTATTTTATTACTAGTTTGATTCCATCTTATTATTGATGTTTTTTATCCCAACACTCTGGCCAGATCCACTCTACATTATTACTATTATTTTATTACTACTTTGATTCCATCTTATTATTGATGCTTTTTATCCCAACCCTCTGGCCAGATCCACTCTTCATTATTACTATTATTTTATTACTAGTTTGATTCCATCTTATTATTGATGTTTTTTATCCCAACCCTCTGGCCAGATCCACTCTACATTATTACTATTATTTTATTACTAGTTTGATTCCATCTTATTATTGATGCTTTTTATCCCAACCCTCTGGCCAGATCCACTCTACATTATTACTATTATTTTATTACTACTTTGAATCCATCTTATTATTGATGCTTTTTATCCCAACCCTCTGGCCAGATCCACTCTACATTATTACTATTATTTTATTACTAGTTTGATTCCATCTTATTATTGATGTTTTTTATCCCAACACTCTGGCCAGATCCCCACTTCATTATTACTATTATTTTATTACTAGTTTGATTCCATCTTATTATTGATGTTTTTTATCCCAAAACTCTGGCCAGATCCACTCTTCATTATTACTATTATTTTGTTACTAATTTGATTCCATCTTATTATTGATGCTTTTTATCCCAACCCTCTGGCCAGATCCACTCTTCATTATTACTATTATTTTATTACTAGTTTGATTCCATCTTATTATTGATGCTTTTTATCCCAACCCTCTGGCCAGATCCACTCTACATTATTACTATTATTTTATTACTAGTTTGATTCCATCTTATTATTGATGTTTTTTATCCCAACACTCTGGCCAGATCCACTCTTCATTCTGACTATTATTTTATTACTAGTTTCATTCCATTTTATTATTGATACTTTTTATCCCAACCCTCTGGTCAGATCCATTCTTCATTCTGACTATTATTTTATTACTAGTTTCATTCCATCTTATTATTGATGCTTTTTATCCCAACCCTCTGGCCAGATCCACTCTTCATTCTGACTATTATTTTATTGCTAGTTTCATTCCATCTTATTATTAATACTTTTTATCCCAACCCTCTGGTCAGATCCATTCTTCATTCTGACTATTATTTTATTACTAGTTTCATTCCATCTAATTATTGATGCTTTTTATCCCAACCCTCTGGCCAGATCCACTCTTCATTATTACTATTATTTTATTACTAGTTTCATTCCATCTTATTATTGATGCTTTTTATCCCAACCCTCTGGCCAGATCCACTCTTCATTATTACTATTATTTTATTACTAGTTTCATTCCATCTTATTATTGATGCTTTTTATCCCAACCCTCTGGCCAGATCCACTCTTCATTATTACTATTATTTTATTACTAGATTCATTCCATCTTATTATTGATACTTTTTATCCCAACCCTCTGGCCAGATCCACTCTACATTATTACTATTATTTTATTACTAGATTCATTCCATCTTATTATTGATTCTTTTTATCCCAACCCTCTGGCCAGATCCACTCTTCATTATTACTATTATTTTATTACTAGTTTCATTCCATCTTATTATTGATGTTTTTTATCCCAACCCTCTGGCCAAATCCACTCTTCATTATTACTATTATTTTATTACTAGTTTCATTCCATCTTATTATTGATACTTTTTATCCCAACCCTCTGGCCAGATCCACTCTTCATTATTACTATTATTTTATTACTAGTTTCATTCCATCTTATTATTGATGCTTTTTATCCCAACCCTCTGGCCAAATCCACTCTTCATTATTACTATTATTTTATTACTAGTTTCATTCCATCTTATTATTGATACTTTTTATTCCACACCTCTGGCCAGATCCATTCTTCATTCTGACTATTATTTTATTACTAGTTTCATTCCATCTAATTATTGATGCTTTTTATCCCAACCCTCTGGCCAGATCCACTCTTCATTATTACTATTATTTTATTACTACTTTGATTCCATCTTATTATTGATGCTTTTTATCCCAACCCTCTGGCCAGATCCACTCTTCATTATTACTATTATTTTATTACTAGTTTCATTCCATCTTATTATTGATGTTTTTTATCCCAACCCTCTGGCCAGATCCACTCTACATTATTACTATTATTTTATTACTAGTTTGATTCCATCTTATTATTGATGCTTTTTATCCCAACCCTCTGGCCAGATCCACTCTAAATTATTACTATTATTTTATTACTACTTTGAATCCATCTTATTATTGATGCTTTTTATCCCAACCCTCTGGCCAGATCCACTCTTCATTATTACTATTATTTTATTACTAGTTTCATTCCATCTTATTATTGATGCTTTTTATCCCAACCCTCTGGCCAGATCCACTCTTCATTATTACTATTATTTTATTACTAGTTTCATTCCATCTTATTATTGATACTTTTTATCCCAACCCTCTGGCCAGATCCACTCTTCATTATTACTATTATTTTATTACTAGTTTCATTCCATCTTATTATTGATGCTTTTTATCCCAACCCTCTGGCCAGATCCACTCTTCATTATTACTATTATTTTATTACTAGTTTCATTCCATCTTATTATTGATGCTTTTTATCCCAACCCTCTGGCCAGATCCACTCTTCATTATTACTATTATTTTATTACTAGTTTCATTCCATCTTATTATTGATGCTTTTTATCCCAACCCTCTGGCCAGATCCACTCTTCATTATTACTATTATTTTATTACTAGTTTCATTCCATCTTATTATTGATGCTTTTTATCCCAACCCTCTGGCCAAATCCACTCTTCATTATTACTATTATTTTATTACTAGTTTCATTCCATCTTATTATTGATACTTTTTATTCCACACCTCTGGCCAGATCCATTCTTCATTCTGACTATTATTTTATTACTAGTTTCATTCCATCTAATTATTGATGCTTTTTATCCCAACCCTCTGGCCAGATCCACTCTTCATTATTACTATTATTTTATTACTACTTTGATTCCATCTTATTATTGATGCTTTTTATCCCAACCCTCTGGCCAGATCCACTCTTCATTATTACTATTATTTTATTACTAGTTTCATTCCATCTTATTATTGATGTTTTTTATCCCAACCCTCTGGCCAGATCCACTCTACATTATTACTATTATTTTATTACTAGTTTCATTCCATCTTATTTTTGATGCTTTTTATCCCAACCCTCTGGACAAATCCACTCTTCATTATTACTATTATATTATTACTAGTTTGATTCCATCTTATTATTGATGTTTTTATCCCAAACCTCTGGCCAGATCCACTCTACATTATTACTATTATTTTATTACTAGATTCATTCCATCTTATTATTGATTCTTTTTATCCCAACCCTCTGGCCAGATCCACTCTTCATTATTACTATTATTTTATTACTAGTTTGATTCCATCTTCTTATTGATGCTTTTTATCCCAACCCTCTGGCCAGATCCACTCTACATTATTACTATTATTTTATTACTAGATTCATTCCATCTTATTATTGATTCTTTTTATCCCAACCCTCTGGCCAGATCCACTCTACATTATTACTATTATTTTATTACTAGTTTGATTCCATCTTATTATTGATGCTTTTTATCCCAACCCTCTGGCCAGATCCACTCTTCATTATTACTATTATTTTATTACTAGTTTGATTCCATCTTATTATTGATGCTTTTTATCCCAACCCTCTGGCCAGATCCACTCTACATTATTACTATTATTTTATTACTAGTTTCATTCCATCTTATTATTGATGCTTTTTATCCCAACCCTCTGGCCAGATCCACTCTACATTATTACTATTATTTTATTACTACTTTGATTCCATCTGATTATTGATGCTTTTTATCCCAACCCTCTGGCCAGATCCACTCTACATTATTACTATTATTTTATTACTAGTTTGATTCCATCTTATTATTGATGTTTTTTATCCCAACCCTCTGGCCAGATCCACTCTACATTATTACTATTATTTTATTACTAGTTTGATTCCATCTTATTATTGATGCTTTTTATCCCAACCCTCTGGTCAGATCCACTCTTCATTATTACTATTATTTTATTACTAGTTTGATTCCATCTTATTATTGATGTTTTTTATCCCAACCCTCTGGCCAGATCCACTCTACATTATTACTATTATTTTATTACTAGTTTGATTCCATCTTATTATTGATGTTTTTTATCCCAACACTCTGGCCAGATCCACTCTACATTATTACTATTGTTTTATTACTAGTTTGATTCCATCTTATTATTGATGCTTTTTATCCCAACACTCTGGCCAGATCCACTCTACATTATTACTATTATTTTATTACTAGTTTGATTCCATCTTATTATTGATGTTTTTTATCCCAACCATCTGGCCAGATCCACTCTACATTATTACTATTATTTTATTACTACTTTGATTCCATCTTATTATTGATGTTTTTTATCCCAACCCTCTGGCCAGATCCACTCTTCATTATTACTATTATTTTATTACTACTTTGATTCCATCTGATTATTGATGCTTTTTATCCCAACCCTCTGGCCAGATCCACTCTACATTATTACTATTATTTTATTACTAGTTTGATTCCATCTTATTATTGATGTTTTTTATCCCAACCCTCTGGCCAGATCCACTCTACATTATTACTATTATTTTATTACTAGTTTGATTCCATCTTATTATTGATGCTTTTTATCCCAACACTCTGGTCAGATCCACTCTTCATTATTACTATTATTTTATTACTAGTTTGATTCCATCTTATTATTGATGTTTTTTATCCCAACCCTCTGGCCAGATCCACTCTACATTATTACTATTATTTTATTACTAGTTTGATTCCATCTTATTATTGATGTTTTTTATCCCAACACTCTGGCCAGATCCACTCTACATTATTACTATTGTTTTATTACTAGTTTGATTCCATCTTATTATTGATGTTTTTTATCCCAACACTCTGGCCAGATCCACTCTACATTATTACTATTATTTTATTACTAGTTTGATTCCATCTTATTATTGATGTTTTTTATCCCAACCCTCTGGCCAGATCCACTCTACATTATTACTATTATTTTATTACTACTTTGATTCCATCTTATTATTGATGCTTTTTATCCCAACCCTCTGGCCAGATCCACTCTACATTATTACTATTATTTTATTACTAGTTTGATTCCATCTTATTATTGATGTTTTTTATCCCAACACTCTGGCCAGATCCACTCTACATTATTACAATTATTTTATTACTAGTTTGATTCCATCTTATTATTGATGTTTTTTATCCCAACCCTCTGGCCAGATCCACTCTACATTATTACTATTATTTTATTACTAGTTTGATTCCATCTTATTATTGATGTTTTTTATCCCAACACTCTGGCCAGATCCACTCTACATTATTACTATTATTTTATTACTACTTTGATTCCATCTTATTATTGATGCTTTTTATCCCAACCCTCTGGCCAGATCCACTCTTCATTATTACTATTATTTTATTACTAGTTTGATTCCATCTTATTATTGATGTTTTTTATCCCAACCCTCTGGCCAGATCCACTCTACATTATTACTATTATTTTATTACTAGTTTGATTCCATCTTATTATTGATGCTTTTTATCCCAACCCTCTGGCCAGATCCACTCTACATTATTACTATTATTTTATTACTACTTTGATTCCATCTTATTATTGATGCTTTTTATCCCAACCCTCTGGCCAGATCCACTCTACATTATTACTATTATTTTATTACTAGTTTGATTCCATCTTATTATTGATGTTTTTTATCCCAACACTCTGGCCAGATCCCCACTTCATTATTACTATTATTTTATTACTAGTTTGATTCCATCTTATTATTGATGTTTTTTATCCCAACACACTGGCCAGATCCACTCTTCATTATTACTATTATTTTGTTACTAATTTGATTCCATCTTATTATTGATGCTTTTTATCCCAACCCTCTGGCCAGATCCACTCTTCATTATTACTATTATTTTATTACTAGTTTGATTCCATCTTATTATTGATGCTTTTTATCCCAACCCTCTGGCCAGATCCACTCTTCATTATTACTATTATTTTATTACTAGTTTGATTCCATCTTATTATTGATGCTTTTTATCCCAACCCTCTGGCCAGATCCACTCTACATTATTACTATTATTTTATTACTAGTTTGATTTCATCTTATTATTGATGTTTTTTATCCCAACACTCTGGCCAGATCCACTCTTCATTATTACTATTATTTTATTACTAGTTTGATTCCATCTTATTATTGATGCTTTTTATCCCAACCCTCTGGCCAGATCCACTCTTCATTATTACTATTATTTTATTACTAGTTTGATTCCATCTTATTATTGATGCTTTTTATCCCAACCCTCTGGCCAGATCCACTCTACATTATTACTATTATTTTATTACTAGTTTGATTCCATCTTATTATTGATGCTTTTTATCCCAACCCTCTGGCCAGATCCACTCTACATTATTACTATTATTTTATTACTAGTTTGATTCCATCTTATTAGTGATGCTTTTTATCCCAACCCTCTGGCCAGATCCACTCTACATTATTACTATTATTTTATTACTAGTTTGATTCCATCTTATTATTGATGTTTTTTATCCCAACCCTCTGGCCAGATCCACTCTTCATTATTACTATTATTTTATTACTAGTTTGATTCCATCTTATTATTGATGCTTTTTATCCCAACCCTCTGGCCAGATCCACTCTTCATTATTACTATTATTTTATTACTAGTTTGATTCCATCTTATTATTGATGCTTTTTATCCCAACCCTCTGGCCAGATCCACTCTACATTATTACTATTATTTTATTACTAGTTTGATTCCATCTTATTATTGATGCTTTTTATCCCAACCCTCTGGCCAGATCCACTCTACATTATTACTATTATTTTATTACTAGTTTGATTCCATCTTATTATTGATGTTTTTTATCCCAACCCTCTGGCCAGATCCACTCTACATTATTACTATTATTTTATTACTAGTTTGATTCCATCTTATTATTGATGCTTTTTATCCCAACCCTCTGGCCAGATCCACTCTACATTATTACTATTATTTTATTACTAGTTTGATTCCATCTTATTATTGATGTTTTTTATCCCAACCATCTGGCCAGATCCACTCTTCATTATTACTATTATTTTATTACTAGTTTGATTCCATCTTATTATTGATGCTTTTTATCCCAACCCTCTGGCCAGATCCACTCTTCATTATTACTATTATTTTATTACTAGTTTGATTCCATCTTATTATTGATGCTTTTTATCCCAACCCTCTGGCCAGATCCACTCTACATTATTACTATTATTTTATTACTAGTTTGATTCCATCTTATTATTGATGCTTTTTATCCCAACCCTCTGGCCAGATCCAATCTTCATTATTACTATTATTTTATTACTAGTTTGATTCCATCTTATTATTGATGCTTTTTATCCCAACCCTCTGGCCAGATCCACTCTACATTACTACTATTATTTTATTACTAGTTTGATTCCATCTTATTATTGATGCTTTTTATCCCAACCCTCTGGCCAGATCCAATCTTCATTATTACTATTATTTTATTACTAGTTTGATTCCATCTTATTATTGATGTTTTTTATCCCAACCCTCTGGCCAGATCCACTCTACATTATTAATATTATTTTATTACTAGTTTGATTCCATCTTATTATTGATGCTTTTTATCCCAACCCTCTGGCCAGATCCACTCTACATTATTACTATTATTTTATTACTAGTTTGATTCCATCTTATTATTGATGTTTTTTATCCCAACCCTCTGGCCAGATCCACTCTTCATTATTACTATTATTTTATTACTAGTTTGATTCCATCTTATTATTGATGCTTTTTATCCCAACCCTCTGGCCAGATCCACTCTACATTATTACTATTATTTTATTACTAGTTTGATTCCATCTTATTATTGATGCTTTTTATCCCAACCCTCTGGCCAGATCCTCTACATTCCTGTATTTGTGCAGGTTTGATTCCATCTTATTATTGATGCTTTTATCCCAACCCTCTGGCCAGATCCTCTACATTATTACTATTATTTTATTACTAGTTTGATTCCATCTTATTATTGATGTTTTTATCCCAGCCTCTGGCCAGATCCACTCTTCATTATTACTATTATTTTATTACTAGTTTGATTCCATCTTATTATTAGTGCTTTTATCCCAACCCTCTGGCCAGATCCACTCTACATTATTACTAATATTTTATTACTAGTTTGATTCCATCTTATTATTGATGCTTTATCCCAACCCTCTGGCCAGATCCACTCTACATTATTACTATTATTTTATTACTAGTTTGATTCCATCATGTGTGATGTTTTTATCCCAACCCTCAGCTTAGATCCACTCTTCATTATTACTATTATTTTATTACTAGTTTGATTCCATCTTATTATTGATGTTTTTATCCCAACCCTCTGGACAGATCCTCTACATAATTACTATTATTTTATTACTAGTTTGGTTCCATCTTATTATTGATGTTTTTTATCCCAACCCTCTGTGTAGATCCACTCTACATAATTACTATTATTTTATTACTAGTTTAGTTTCCATCTTATTATTGATGCTTTTTATCCCAACCCTCTGTGAATCCCTCTACATTATTACTATTATTTATTACTAGTTTGATTCCATCTTATTATTGATGCTTTTATCCCAACCCTCTGGCTGGATCCCTCTACATTATTACTATTATTTTATTACTAGTGTGATTCCATCTTATTATTGATGCTTTTTATCCCAACCACTCTGGCCAGATCCACTCTACATTATTACTATTATTTTATTACTAGTTTGATTCCATCTTATTATTGATGCTTTTTTTTTTTTATCCCAACCCTCTGGCCAGTCCACTCTACATTATTACTATTATTTTATTACTAGTTTGATTCCATCTTATTATTGATGCTTTTTATCCCAACCCTCTGGCCAGATCCTCTTCATTATTACTATTATTTTATTACTAGTTTGATTCCATCTTATTGATGCTTTTTATCCCAACCCTCTGGCCAGATCCTCTACATTATTACTATTGTTATTACTAGTTTGATTCCATCTTATTATTGATGTTTTTTTTTTTTTTTTATCCCAACCCTCTGGCCAGATCCACTCATTATTACTATTATTTTATTACTAGTTTGATTCCATCTTATTATTGTTTTATCCCAACCTACTGGCCAGATCCTCTACATTATTACTATTATTTTATTACTGGATTTGATTCCATCATATTATTGATGCTTTTATCCCAACTCTCTGGCCAGATCCACTCTTCATTATTACTATTATTTTATTACTAGTTTTGATTCCATCTTATTATTGATGCTTTTTGTCACAACCCTCTGGCCAGATCCACTCTACATTATTACTATTATTTTATTACTAGTTTGATTCCATCATATTATTGATGCTTTATCCCAACTCTCTGGCTTGAATCCTCTTCATTATTACTATTATTTTATTACTAGTTTGATTCCATCTTATTATTGATTTTTATCCCAACCCTCTGGCCAGATCCTCTTCATTATTACTATTATTTTATTACTAGTTTGATTCCATCTTATTATTGATGTTTTTATCCCAACCCTCTGGCCAGATCCACTCTACATAATTACTATTATTTTATTACTAGTTTGATTCCATCTTATTATTGATGTTTTTTATCCCAACCCTCTGGCCCAGATCCACTCTACATAATTACTATTATTTTATTACTAGTTTGATTCCATCTTATTATTGATGCTTTTTATCCCAACCACCTGGCCAGATCCTCTACATTATTACTATTATTTTTATTACTAGTTTGATTCCATACTTATTATTGATGCTTTTATCCCAACCCTCTGGCCAGATCCACTCTACATTATTACTATTATTTTATTACTAGTTTGATTCCATCTTATTATTGATGCTTTTTATCCCAACCCTCTCTGGCCAGATCCACTCTACATTATTACTATTATTTTATTACTAGTTTGATTCCATCTTATTATTGATGTTTTTTATCCCAACCCTCTGGCGGTCACTCTTCATTGTTATTACTATTATTTTATTACTAGTTTGATTCCATCTTATTATTGATGCTTTTTATCCCAACCCTCTGGCCAGATCCACTCTACATTATTACTATTATTTTATTACTAGTTTGATTCCATCTTATTATTGATGCTTTTTATCCCAACCCTCTGGCCAGATCACTCTACATTATTACTATTATTTTATTACTAGTTTGATTCCATCTTATTATTGATGTTTTTTATCCCAACCCTCTGGCCAGATCCACTCTTCATTATTACTATTATTTTATTACTAGTTTGATTCCATCTTATTGATGTTTTTATCCCAACCCTCTGGACAGATCCACTCTACATAATTACTATTATTTTATTACTAGTTTGGTTCCATCTTATTATTGATATTTTTTATCCCAACCCTCTGGCCAGATCCACTCTACATAATTACTATTATTTTATTACTAGTTTGATTCCATCTTATTATTGATGCTTTTATCAACCCTCTGGCCAGATCCTCTACATTATTACTATTATTTTATTACTAGTTGATTCCATCTTATTATTGATGCTTTTATCCCAACCCTCTGGCCAGATCCTCTACATTATTACTATTATTTTATTACTAGTGTGATTCCATCTTATTATTGATGCTTTTATCCCAGCCCTCTGGCCAGATCCACTCTACATTATTACTATTATTTTATTACTAGTTTGATTCCATCTTATTATTGATGCTTTTTATACAACCCTCTGGCCAGATCCACTCTACATTATTACTATTATTTTTGTGCCTAGTTTGATTCCATCTTATTATTGATGCTTTTATCCCAACCCTCTGTGAATCCACTCTTCATTATTACTATTATTTTATTACTAGTTTGATTCCATCTTATTATTGATGCTTTTTATCCCAACCCTCTGGCCAGTCCCTCTACATTATTACTATTATTTTATTACTAGTTTGATTCCATCTTATTATTGATGTTTTTTATCCAACCTGGCCAGATCCACTCTACATTATTACTATTATTTTATTACTAGTTTGATTCCATCTTATTATTGATGTTTTTTATCCCAACCCTCTGTAGATCCACTCTACATTATTACTATTATTTTATTACTAGTTTGATTCCATCATATTATTGATGCTTTATCAACTCTCTGGCCAGATCCACTCTCGTATTACTATTATTTTATTACTAGTTTGATTCCATCTTATTATTGATGCTTTTTGTCTAACCCTCTGGCCAGATCCACTCTACATTATTACTATTATTTTATTACTAGTTTGATTCCATCATATTATTGATGCTTTTTATCCCAACTCTCTGGCCAGATCCACTCTTCATTATTACTATTATTTTATTACTAGTTTGATTCCATCTTATTATTGATGTACATCCCAACCCTCTGGCCAAGTCCACTCTACATTGTACTATTATTTTATTACTAGTTTGATTCCATCATATTATTAGTGCTTTTTATCTAACTCTCTGGCCATGTCCCTCTTCATTATTACTATTATTTTATTACTAGTTTGATTCCATCTTATTATTGATGTTTTTTTATCCCAACCCTCTGGCCAGATCCACTCTACATTATTACTATTATTTTATTAGTAGTTTGATTCCATCTTATTATTGATGCTTTTATCCCAACTCTCTGGCCAGATCCACTCTTCACATTATTACTATTATTTTATTACTACTTTGATTCCATCTTTATTATTGATGCTTTTTATCCCAACCCTCTGGCCAGATCCACTCTACATTATTACTATTATTTTATTACTAGTTTGATTCCATCATATTATTGATGCTTTTTATCCCAACTCTCTGGCCAGATCCACTCTTCATTATTACTATTATTTTATTACTAGTTTGATTCCATCTTATTATTGATGTTTTTTATCCCAACCCTCTGGCCAGATCCACTCTACATTATTACTATTATTTTATTACTAGTTTGATTCCATCTTATTATTGATGCTTTTTATCCCAACCCTCTGGCCAGATCCACTCTACATTATTACTATTATTTTATTACTAGTTTGATTTGATTCCATCTTATTATTGATGTTTTTTATCCCAACCCTCTGGCCAGATCCACTCCTACATTATTACTATTATTTTATTACTAGTTTGATTCCATCATATTATTGATGCTTTTTATCCCAACCCCTCTGGTCAGATCCACTCTCCTCTACATTATTACTATTATTTTATTACTAGTTTGATTCCATCTTATTGATGCTTTATCCCAACCCTCTGGCCAGATCCACTCTACATTATTACTATTATTTTATTACTAGTTTGATTCCATCTGCTGATGCTTTTATCCCAACCCCTCTGGTCAGATCCACTCTACATTATTACTATTATTTTATTACTGGTTTGATTCCATCTTATTATTGATGCTTTTTAATCCCAACCCTCTGGTCAGATCCACTCTACATTATTACTATTATTTTATTACTTGATTCCATCTTATTGATGCTTTTATCCAACCCTCTGGCCAGATCCACTCTACATTATTACTATTATTTTATTACTAGTTTGATTCCATCTTATTATTGATGCTTTTTATCCCAACTTGGCCAGATCCACTTTCATATTATTACTATTATTTTATTACTAGTTTGATTCCATCTTATTATTGATGCTTTTATCCCAACCCTCTGGCCAGATCCACTCTACATTATTACTATTATTTTATTACTAGTTTGATTCCATCTTATTGATGCTTTTTATCCCAACCCTCTGGTCAGATCCACCTACATTATTACTATTATTTTATTACTAGTTTGATTCACTTCTTATTATTGATGTTTTTTATCCCAACCCTCTGGCCAGATCCACTCCTCACATTATTACTATTTTATTACTAGTTTGATTCCAGACCTTATTATTGATGTTTTATCCCAACCCTCTGGCCAGATCCTCCTACATTATTACTATTATTTTATTACTAGTTTGAATCCATCAGTATTATTGATGTTTTTTATCCCAACCCTCTGGCTGTGATCCACTCTTCATTATTACTATTATTTTATTACTAGTTTGATTCCATCTTTTATTATTGATGTTTTTTATCCCAACCCTCTGGCCAGATCCACTCTACATTACTATTATTTTATTACTAGTTTGATTCCATCTTATTATTGATGTTTTTATCCCAACCTCTGGCCAGATCCACTCTACATTATTACTATTATTTTATTACTAGTTTGATTCCATCTTATTATTGATGCTTTTTATCCCAACCCTCTGGCCAGATCCACTCTACATTATTACTATTATTTTATTACTAGTTTGATTCCATCTTATTATTGATGTTTTTTATCCCAACCCTCTGGCCAGATCCACTCTACATTATTATTTTTTTTTATTACTAGTTTCATTCCATCTTATTATTGATGTTTTTTATCCCAACCTCTGGCCAGATCCACCTTCCACATTATTACTATTATTTTATTACTAGTTTGATTCCATCTTATTATTGATGTTTTTATCCCAACCCTGTGGCCAGATCCACTCTACATTATTACTATTATTTTATAACTAGTTTGATTCCATCTTATTATTGATGTTTTTTATCCCAACCCTCTGGCCAGATCCACTCTACATTATTACTATTTTTTTATTACTAATTTCATTCCATCTTATTATTGATGTTTTTTATCCCAACCCTCTGGCCAGATCCACTCTACATTATTACTATTATTTTATTACTAGTTTCATTCCATCTTATTATTGATGCTTTTTATCCCAACCCTCTGGCCAGATCCACTCTACATTATTACTATTATTTTATTACTAGTTTGATTCCATCTTATTATTGATGTTTTTTATCCCAACCCTCTGGCCAGATCCACTCTACATTATTACTATTATTTTATTACTAGTTTCATTCCATCTTATTATTGATGTTTTTCATCCCAACCCTCTGGCCAGATCCACTCTACATTATTACTATTATTTTATTACTAGTTTGAATCCATCATATTATTGATGTTTTTTATCCCAACCCTCTGGCCAGATCCACTCTTCATTATTACTATTATTTTATTACTAGTTTGATTCCATCTTATTATTGATGTTTTTTATCCCAACCCTCTGGCCAGATCCACTCTACATTATTACTATTATTTTATTACTAGTTTGATTCCATCTTATTATTGATGTTTTTTATCCCAACCCTCTGGCCAGATCGACTCTTCATTATTACTATTATTTTATTACTAGTTTGATTCCATCTTATTATTGATGTTTTTTATCCCAACCCTCTGGCTAGATCCACTCTACATTATTACTATTCTTTTATTACTAGTTTGATTCCATCTTATTATTGATGTTTTTTATCCCAACCCGCTGGCCAGATCCACTCTTCATTATTACTATTATTTTATTACTAGTTTGATTCCATCTTATTATTGATGTTTTTTATCCCAACCCTCTGGCCAGATCCACTCTACATTATTACTATTATTTTATTACTAGTTTGATTCCATCTTATTATTGATGTATTTTATCCCAACCCTCTGGCCAGATCCACTCTACATTATTACTATTATTTTATTACTAGTTTGATTCCATCTTATTATTGATGCTTTTTATCCCAACCCTCTGGCCAGATCCACTCTACATTATTACTATTATTTTATTACTAGTTTGATTCCATCTTATTATTGATGTTTTTTATCCCAACCCTCTGGCCAGATCCACTCTACATTATTACTTTTATTTTATTATTAGTTTCATTCCATCTTATTATTGATGTTTTTTATCCCAACCCTCTGGCCAGATCCACTCTACATTATTACTATTATTTTATTACTAGTTTGAATCCATCATATTATTGATGTTTTTTATCCCAACCCTCTGGCCAGATCCACTCTTCATTATTACTATTATTTTATTACTAGTTTGATTCCATCTTATTATTGATGTTTTTTATCCCAACCCTCTGGCCAGATCCACTCTACATTATTACTATTATTTTATTACTAGTTTGATTCCATCTTATTATTGATGTTTTTTATCCCAACCCTCTGGCCAGATCCACTCTACATTATTACTATTATTTTATTACTAGTTTGATTCCATCTTATTATTGATGCTTTTTATCCCAACCCTCTGGCCAGATCCACTCTACATTATTACTATTATTTTATTACTAGTTTGATTCCATCTTATTATTGATGTTTTTTATCCCAACCCTCTGGCCAGATCCACTCTACATTATTACTATTTTTTTATTACTAGTTTCATTCCATCTTATTATTGATGTTTTTTATCCCAACCCTCTGGCCAGATCCACTCTACATTATTACTATTATTTTATTACTAGTTTGATTCCATCTTATTATTGATGCTTTTTATCCCAACCCTCTGGCCAGATCCACTCTACATTATTACTATTATTTTATTACTAGTTTCATTCCATCTTATTATTGATGTTTTTTATCCCAACCCTCTGGCCAGATCCACTCTACATTATTACTATTATTTTATTACTAGTTTCATTCCATCTTATTATTGATGTTTTTTATCCCAACCCTCTGGCCAGATCCACTCTACATTATTACTATTATTTTATTACTAGTTTGAATCCATCATATTATTGATGTTTTTTATCCCAACCCTCTGGCCAGATCCACTCTTCATTATTACTATTCTTTTATTACTAGTTTGATTCCATCTTATTATTGATGTTTTTTATCCCAACCCTCTGGCCAGATCCACTCTACATTATTACTATTATTTTATTACTAGTTTGATTCCATCTTATTATTGATGTTTTTTATCCCAACCCTCTGGCCAGATCCACTCTACATTATTACTATTATTTTATTACTAGTTTGATTCCATCTTATTATTGATGCTTTTTATCCCAACCCTCTGGCCAGATCCACTCTACATTATTACTATTATTTTATTACTAGTTTGATTCCATCTTATTATTGATGTTTTTTATCCCAACCCTCTGGCCAGATCCACTCTACATTATTACTATTTTTTTATTACTAGTTTCATTCCATCTTATTATTGATGTTTTTTATCCCAACCCTCTGGCCAGATCCACTCTACATTATTACTATTATTTTATTACTAGTTTCATTCCATCTTATTATTGATGTTTTTATCCCAACCCTGTGGCCAGATCCACTCTACATTATTACTATTATTTTATAACTAGTTTGATTCCATCTTATTATTGATGTTTTTTATCCCAACCCTCTGGCCAGATCCACTCTACATTATTACTATTATTTTATTACTAGTTTCATTCCATCTTATTATTGATGTTTTTTATCCCAACCCTCTGGCCAGATCCACTCTACATTATTACTATTATTTTATTACTAGTTTGATTCCATCTTATTATTGATGCTTTTTATCCCAACCCTCTGGCCAGATCCACTCTACATTATTACTATTATTTTATTACTAGTTTGATTCCATCTTATTATTGATGTTTTTTATCCCAACCCTCTGGCCAGATCCACTCTACATTATTACTATTATTTTATTACTAGTTTCATTCCATCTTATTATTGATGTTTTTTATCCCAACCCTCTGGCCAGATCCACTCTACATTATTACTATTTTTTTATTACTAGTTTCATTCCATCTTATTATTGATGTTTTTTATCCCAACCCTCTGGCCAGATCCACTCTTCATTATTACTATTATTTTATAACTATTTTGATTACATCTTATTATTGATGCTTTTTATCCCAACCCTCTGGCCAGATCCACTCTTCATTATTACTATTATTTTATTACTAGTTTGATTCCATCTTATTATTGATGCTTTTTATCCCAACCCTCTGGCCAGATCCACTCTACATTATTACTATTATTTTATTACTAGTTTCATTCCATCTTATTATTGATGTTTTTTATCCCAACCCTCTGGCCAGATCCACTCTACATTATTACTATTTTTTTATTACTAGTTTCATTCCATCTTATTATTGATGTTTTTTATCCCAACCCTCTGGCCAGATCCACTCTACATTATTACTATTATTTTATTACTAGTTTCATTCCATCTTATTATTGATGTTTTTTATCCCAACCCTCTGGCCAGATCCACTCTACATTATTACTATTATTTTATTACTAGTTTGATTCCATCTTATTATTGATGCTTTTTATCCCAACCCTCTGGCCAGATCCACTCTACATTATTACTATTATTTTATTACTAGTTTGATTCCATCTTATTATTGATGTTTTTTATCCCAACCCTCTGGCCAGATCCACTCTACATTATTACTATTTTTTTATTACTAGTTTCATTCCATCTTATTATTGATGTTTTTTATCCCAACCCTCTGGCCAGATCCACTCTACATTATTACTATTATTTTATTACTAGTTTGATTCCATCTTATTATTGATGTTTTTATCCCAACCCTGTGGCCAGATCCACTCTACATTATTACTATTATTTTATAACTAGTTTGATTCCATCTTATTATTGATGTTTTTTATCCCAACCCTCTGGCCAGATCCACTCTACATTATTACTATTTTTTTATTACTAGTTTCATTCCATCTTATTATTGATGCTTATTATCCCAACCCTCTGGCCAGATCCACTCTACATTATTACTATTTTTTTATTACTAGTTTCATTCCATCTTATTATTGATGCTTTTAATCCCAACCCTCTGGCCAGATCCACTCTTCATTATTACTATTATTTTATTACTAGTTTCATTCCATCTTATTATTGATGTTTTTTATCCCAACCCTCTGGCCAGATCCACTCTACATTATTACTATTATTTTATTACTAGTTTGATTCCATCTTATTATTGATGTTTTTATCCCAACCCTGTGGCCAGATCCACTCTACATTATTACTATTTTTTTATTACTAGTTTCATTCCATCTTATTATTGATGCTTATTATCCCAACCCTCTGGCCAGATCCACTCTACATTATTACTATTTTTTTATTACTAGTTTGATTCCATCTTATTATTGATGTTTTTATCCCAACCCTGTGGCCAGATCCACTCTACATTATTACTATTTTTTTATTACTAGTTTCATTCCATCTTATTATTGATGCTTTTTATCCCAACCATCTGGTCAGATCCACTCTTCATTATTACTATTATTTTATTACTAGTTTGATTCCATCTTATTATTGATGTTTTTATCCCAACCCTGTGGCCAGATCCACTCTACATTATTACTATTTTTTTATTACTAGTTTCATTCCATCTTATTATTGATGCTTATTATCCCAACCCTCTGGCCAGATCCACTCTACATTATTACTATTTTTTTATTACTAGTTTGATTCCATCTTATTATTGATGTTTTTATCCCAACCCTGTGGCCAGATCCACTCTACATTATTACTATTTTTTTATTACTAGTTTCATTCCATCTTATTATTGATGCTTTTTATCCCAACCATCTGGTCAGATCCACTCTTCATTATTACTATTATTTTATTACTAGTTTGATTCCATCTTATTATTGATGTTTTTATCCCAACCCTGTGGCCAGATCCACTCTACATTATTACTATTTTTTTATTACTAGTTTCATTCCATCTTATTATTGATGCTTATTATCCCAACCCTCTGGCCAGATCCACTCTACATTATTACTATTATTTTATTACTAGTTTGATTCCATCTTATTATTGATGTTTTTATCCCAACCCTGTGGCCAGATCCACTCTACATTATTACTATTTTTTTATTATTAGTTTCATTCCATCTTATTATTGATGCTTATTATCCCAACCCTCTGGCCAGATCCACTCTACATTATTACTATTTTTTTATTACTAGTTTCATTCCATCTTATTATTGATGTTTTTTATCCCAACCCTCTGGCCAGATCCACTCTACATTATTACTATTATTTTATTACTAGTTTGATTCCATCTTATTATTGATGTTTTTATCCCAACCCTGTGGCCAGATCCACTCTACATTATTACTATTATTTTATAACTAGTTTGATTCCATCTTATTATTGATGTTTTTTATCCCAACCCTCTGGCCAGATCCACTCTACATTATTACTATTTTTTTATTACTAGTTTCATTCCATCTTATTATTGATGTTTTTAATCCCAACCCTCTGGCCAGATCCACTCTTCATTATTACTATTATTTTATTACTAGTTTCATTCCATCTTATTATTGATGTTTTTTATCCCAACCCTCTGGCCAGATCCACTCTACATTATTACTATTATTTTATTACTAGTTTGTTTCCATCTTATTATTGATGCTTTTTATCCCAACCCTCTGGTCAGATCCACTCTTCATTATTACTATTATTTTATTACTAGTTTCATTCCATCTTATTACTGATGCTTTTTATCCCAACCCTCTGGTCAGATCCACTCTTCATTATTACTATTATTTTATTACTAGTTTGATTCCATCTTATTATTGATGTTTTTTATCCCAACCCTCTGGCCAGATCCACTCTACATTATTACTATTATTTTATTACTAGTTTCATTCCATCTTATTATTGATGCTTTTTATCCCAACCCTCTGGCCAGATCCACTCTTCATTATTACTATTATTTTATTACTAGTTTCATTCCATCTTATTATTGATGTTTTTTATCCCAACCCTCTGGCCAGGTCCACTCTACATTATTACTATTATTTTATTACTAGTTTGTTTCCATCTTATTATTGATGCTTTTTATCCCAACCCTCTGGTCAGATCCACTCTTCATTATTACTATTATTTTATTACTAGTTTCATTCCATCTTATTATTGATGCTTTTTATCCCAACCCTCTGGTCAGATCCACTCTTCATTATTACTATTATTTTATAACTAGTTTGATTCCATCTTATTATTGATGTTTTTTATCCCAACCCTCTGGCCAGATCCACTCTACATTATTACTATTTTTTTATTACTAGTTTGATTCCATCTTATTATTGATGCTTTTAATCCCAACCCTCTGGCCAGATCCACTCTTCATTAGTACTATTATTTTATTACTAGTTTCATTCCATCTTATTATTGATGTTTTTTATCCCAACCGTCAGATCCACTCTGTACATTATTACTATTATTTTATTACTATTGTTTCCATCTTATTATTGATGCTTTTTATCCCAACCCTGGGTCAGATCCACTCTTCATTATTACTATTATTTTACTAGTTTCATTCCATCTTATTATTGATGCTTTTTATCCAACCCTCTGGTCAGATCCACTCTTCATTATTACTATTATTTTATTACTAGTTTGATTCCATCTTATTATTGATGTTTTTTATCCCAACCCTGGCCAGATCCACTCTAGATTATTACTATTATTTTATTACTAGTTTGATTCCATCTTATTATTGATGCTTTTATCCCAACCCCTCAGGCCAGATCCACTCTAGATTATTACTATTATTTTATTACTAGTTTGATTCCATCTTATTATTGATGCTTTTTATCCCAACTCTCTGGCCAGATCCACTCTTCATTATTACTATTATTTTATTACTAGTTTGATTCCATCTTATGATTGATGCTTTTTATCCCAACTTGGCCAGATCCACTCTTCATTATTACTATTATTTTATTACTAGTTTCATTCCATCTTATTATTGATGCTTTTTATCCCAACCTCTGGCCAGATCCACCTACATTATTACTATTTTTATTACTAGTTTCATTCCATCTTATTATTGATGCTTTTATCCCAACCCTCAGGCCAGATCCACTCTTCATTATTACAATTATTTTATTACTAGTTTCATTCCATCTTATTATTGATGTTTTTATCCCAACCTCAGGGCCAGATCCACTTTCATTATTACAATTATTTTATTACTAGTTTCATTCCATCTTATTATTGATGCTTTTATCCCAACCCTCTGGTCAGATCCACTCTTCATTATTACTATTATTTTATTACTAGTTTCATTCCATCTTATTATTGATGTTTTTTATCCTAACCCTCAGGCCAGATCCACTCTTCATTATTACAATTATTTTATTACTAGTTTCATTCCATCTTATTATTGATGCTTTTTATCCCAACCCTTGGCCAGATCCACTCTTCATTATTACTATTATTTTATTACTAGTTTGATTCCATCATATTATTGATGTTTTTTATCCCAACCCTCTGGCCAGATCCACTCTTCTGTTATTACTATTATTTTATTACTAGTTTGATTCCATCATATTATTGATAAGCTTTTTATCCCAACCCTCTGGCCAGATCCACTCTACATTATTACTATTATTTTATTACTAGTTTGATTCCATCATATTATTGATGTTTTTTATCCCAACCCTCTGGCCAGATCCACTCTACATTATTACTATTATTTTATTACTAGTTTGATTCCATCTTATTGATGTTTTTTATCCCAACCCTCTGGCCAGATCCACTCTACATTATTACTATTATTTTATTACTAGTTGGATTCCATCATATTATTGATGTTTTTTATCCCAACCCTCTGGCCAGATCCACTCTACATTATTACTATTATTTTATTACTAGTTTGATTCCATCATATTATTGATGTTTTTATCCCAACCCTCTGGCCAGATCCACTCTACATTATTACTATTATTTTATTACTAGTTTGATTCCATCATGATGATGTTTTTTATCCCAACCCTCTTGGCCAGATCCACTCTTCATTATTACAATTATTTTATTACTAGTTTCATTCCATCTTATTATTGATGTTTTTTATCCCAACCCTCTGGCCAGATCCATGCTTCATTATTACAATTATTTTATTACTAGTTTCATTCCATCTTATTATTGATGCTTTTTATCCCAACCCTCTGGCCAGATCCACTCTTCATTATTACAATTATTTTATTACTAGTTTCATTCCATCTTATTATTGATGTTTTTTATCCCAACCCTCTGGCCAGATCCACTCTTCATTATTACAATTATTTTATTACTAGTTTCATTCCATCTTATTATTGATGCTTTTTATCCCAACCCTCTGGCCAGATCCACTCTTCATTATTACAATTATTTTATTACTAGTTTCATTCCATCTTATTATTGATGTTTTTTATCCCAACCCTCTGGCCAGATCCACTCTTCATTATTACAATTATTTTATTACTAGTTTCATTCCATCTTATTATTGATGTTTTTTATCCCAACCCTCAGGCCAGATCCACTCTACATTATTACAATTATTTTATTACTAGTTTCATTCCATCTTATTATTGATGTTTTTTATCCCAGCCCTCTGGCCAGATCCACTCTACATTATTACTATTATTTTATTACTAGTTGGATTCCATCATATTATTGATGTTTTTTATCCCAACCCTCTGGCCAGATCCACTCTTCATTATTACTATTATTTTATTACTAGTTTGATTCCATCATATTATTGATGTTTTTTATCCCAACCCTCTGGCCAGATCCACTCTTCATTATTACAATTATTTTATTACTAGTTTCATTCCATCTTATTATTGATGTTTTTTATCCCAACCCTCTGGCCAGATCCACTCTTCATTATTACAATTATTTTATTACTAGTTTCATTCCATCTTATTATTGATGCTTTTTATCCCAACCCTCTGGCCAGATCCACTCTTCATTATTACAATTATTTTATTACTTGTTTGATTCCATCTTATTATTGATGCATTTTATCCCAACCCTCTGGCCAGATCCACTCTACATTATTACAATTATTTTATTACTAGTTTCATTCCATCTTATTATTGATGTTTTTTATCCCAACCCTCAGGCCAGATCCACTCTTCATTATTACTATTAATTTATTACTAGTTTCATTCCATCTTATTATTGATGTTTTTTATCCCAACCCTCTGGCCAGATCCACTCTTCATTATTACTATTAATTTATTACTAGTTTCATTCCATCTTATTATTGATGTTTTTTATCCCAACCCTCTGGCCAGATCCACTCTTCATTATTACAATTATTTTATTACTAGTTTCATTCCATCTTATTATTGATGTTTTTTATCCCAACCCTCTGGCCAGATCCACTCTACATTATTACTATTATTTTATTACTAGTTTCATTCCATCTTATTATTGATGTTTTTCATCCCAACCCTCTGGCCAGATCCACTCTACATTATTACTATTATTTTATTACTAGTTTGAATCCATCATATTATTGATGTTTTTTATCCCAACCCTCTGGCCAGATCCACTCTTCATTATTACTATTATTTTATTACTAGTTTGATTCCATCTTATTATTGATGTTTTTTATCCCAACCCTCTGGCCAGATCCACTCTACATTATTACTATTATTTTATTACTAGTTTGATTCCATCTTATTATTGATGTTTTTTATCCCAACCCTCTGGCCAGATCCACTCTTCATTATTACTATTATTTTATTACTAGTTTGATTCCATCTTATTATTGATGTTTTTTATCCCAACCCTCTGGCTAGATCCACTCTACATTATTACTATTCTTTTATTACTAGTTTGATTCCATCTTATTATTGATGTTTTTTATCCCAACCCGCTGGCCAGATCCACTCTTCATTATTACTATTATTTTATTACTAGTTTGATTCCATCTTATTATTGATGTTTTTTATCCCAACCCTCTGGCCAGATCCACTCTACATTATTACTATTATTTTATTACTAGTTTGATTCCATCTTATTATTGATGTTTTTTATCCCAACCCTCTGGCCAGATCCACTCTACATTATTACTATTATTTTATTACTAGTTTGATTCCATCTTATTATTGATGCTTTTTATCCCAACCCTCTGGCCAGATCCACTCTACATTATTACTATTATTTTATTACTAGTTTGATTCCATCTTATTATTGATGTTTTTTATCCCAACCCTCTGGCCAGATCCACTCTACATTATTACTTTTATTTTATTATTAGTTTCATTCCATCTTATTATTGATGTTTTTTATCCCAACCCTCTGGCCAGATCCACTCTACATTATTACTATTATTTTATTACTAGTTTGAATCCATCATATTATTGATGTTTTTTATCCCAACCCTCTGGCCAGATCCACTCTTCATTATTACTATTATTTTATTACTAGTTTGATTCCATCTTATTATTGATGTTTTTTATCCCAACCCTCTGGCCAGATCCACTCTACATTATTACTATTATTTTATTACTAGTTTGATTCCATCTTATTATTGATGTTTTTTATCCCAACCCTCTGGCCAGATCCACTCTACATTATTACTATTATTTTATTACTAGTTTGATTCCATCTTATTATTGATGCTTTTTATCCCAACCCTCTGGCCAGATCCACTCTACATTATTACTATTATTTTATTACTAGTTTGATTCCATCTTATTATTGATGTTTTTTATCCCAACCCTCTGGCCAGATCCACTCTACATTATTACTATTTTTTTATTACTAGTTTCATTCCATCTTATTATTGATGTTTTTTATCCCAACCCTCTGGCCAGATCCACTCTACATTATTACTATTATTTTATTACTAGTTTGATTCCATCTTATTATTGATGCTTTTTATCCCAACCCTCTGGCCAGATCCACTCTACATTATTACTATTATTTTATTACTAGATTCATTCCATCTTATTATTGATGTTTTTTATCCCAACCCTCTGGCCAGATCCACTCTACATTATTACTATTATTTTATTACTAGTTTCATTCCATCTTATTATTGATGTTTTTTATCCCAACCCTCTGGCCAGATCCACTCTACATTATTACTATTATTTTATTACTAGTTTGAATCCATCATATTATTGATGTTTTTTATCCCAACCCTCTGGCCAGATCCACTCTTCATTATTACTATTCTTTTATTACTAGTTTGATTCCATCTTATTATTGATGTTTTTTATCCCAACCCTCTGGCCAGATCCACTCTACATTATTACTATTATTTTATTACTAGTTTGATTCCATCTTATTATTGATGTTTTTTATCCCAACCCTCTGGCCAGATCCACTCTACATTATTACTATTATTTTATTACTAGTTTGATTCCATCTTATTATTGATGCTTTTTATCCCAACCCTCTGGCCAGATCCACTCTACATTATTACTATTATTTTATTACTAGTTTGATTCCATCTTATTATTGATGTTTTTTATCCCAACCCTCTGGCCAGATCCACTCTACATTATTACTATTTTTTTATTACTAGTTTCATTCCATCTTATTATTGATGTTTTTTATCCCAACCCTCTGGCCAGATCCACTCTACATTATTACTATTATTTTATTACTAGTTTCATTCCATCTTATTATTGATGTTTTTATCCCAACCCTGTGGCCAGATCCACTCTACATTATTACTATTATTTTATAACTAGTTTGATTCCATCTTATTATTGATGTTTTCTTATCCCAACCCTCTGGCCAGATCCACTCTACATTATTACTATTATTTTATTACTAGTTTCATTCATCTTATTATTGATGTTTATCCCAACCTCTGGGCCAGATCCAATTCTACATTATTACTATTATTTTATTACTAGTTTGATTCCATCTTATTATTGATGCTTTTTATCCCAACCTCTGGCCAGATCCACTTTACATTATTACTATTATTTTATTACTAGTTTGATTCCATCTTATTGATGTTTTCATCCCAACCCTCTGGCCAGATCCACTTCTCTACATTATTACTATTATTTTATTACTAGTTTCCATTCCATCTTATTATTGATGTTTTTATCCCAACCCTCTGGCCAGATCCACTCTACATTATTACTATTTTTTATTACTAGTTTCATTCCATCTTATTATTGATGTTTTTTATCCCAACCCTCTGGCCAGATCCACTCTTCATTACTATTATTTTATAACTATTTTGATTACATCTTATTATTGATGCTTTTTATCCCAACCCTCTGGCCAGATCCACTCTTCATTATTACTATTATTTTATTACTAGTTTGATTCCATCTTATTATTGATGCTTTTTATCCCAACCCTCTGGCCAGATCCACTCTACATTATTACTATTATTTTATAACTAGTTTGATTCCATCTTATTATTGATGTTTTTTATCCCAACCCTGATCCACTCTACATTATTACTATTATTTTATTACTAGTTTCATTCCATCTTATTATTGATGTTTTTTATCCCAACCCTCTGGCCAGATCCACTCTACATTACTATTATTTTATTACTAGTTTGATTCCATCTTATTATTGATGCTTTTTATCCCAACCTCTGGCCAGATCCACTCTACATTATTACTATTATTTGTATTACTAGTTTGATTCCATCTTATTATTGATGTTTTTTATCCCAACCCTCTGGCCAGATCCACTTCTACATTATTACTATTATTTTATTACTTGCCTATCTCCATCTTATTATTGATGTTTTTTATCCCAACCCTCTCTGGCCAGATCCACTTACATTATTACTATTTTTTTATTACTAGTTTCATTCCATCTTATTATTGATGTTTTTATCCTAACCCTCTGGCCAGATCCACTTTCATTATTACTATTATTTTATAACTATTTTGATTACATCTTATTATTGATGCTTTTTATCCCAACCCTCTGGCCAGATCCACTCTTCATTATTACTATTATTATTACTAGTTTGATTCCATCTTATTATTGATGTTTTTTATCCCAACCCTCTGGCCAGATCCACTCTACATTATTACTATTATTTTATTACTAGTTTGATTCCATCTTATTATTGATGCTTTTTATCCCTAACCCTCTGGCCAGATCCACTCTACATTATTACTATTATTTTAGTAACTAGTTTGATTCCCATCTTATTATTGATGTTTTTTATCCCAACCCTGCCAGATCCACTCTACATTATTACTATTATTTTATTACTAGTTTGATTCCATCTTATTATTGATGCTTTTTATCCCAACCCCTGGCCAGATCCACTCTACATTATTACTATTATTTTTATTACTAGTTTGATTCCATCTTATTATTGATGTTTTTTATCCCAACCCTCTGGCCAGATCCACTCTACATTATTACTATTTTTTTTATTACTAGTTTCATTCCATCTTATTATTGATGTTTTTATCCCAACCCTCTGGCCAGATCCACTCTACATTATTACTATTATTTTATTACTAGTTTGATTCCATCTTATTATTGATGTTTTTATCCCAACCTCTGTGTCCACTCTACATTATTACTATTATTTTATAACTAGTTTGATTCCATCTTATTATTGATGTTTTTTATCCCAACCCTGGCCAGATCCACTCTACATTATTACTATTTTTATTACTAGTTTCATTCCATCTTATTATTGATGCTATTATCCCAACCCTCTGGCCAGATCCACTTCTACATTATTACTATTTTTTTATTACTAGTTTCATTCCATCTTATTATTGATGCTTTTTTTAATCCCAACCCCTGGCCAGATCCACTCTTCACATACTATTATTTTATTACTAGTTTCATTCCATCTTATTATTGATGTTTTTTATCCCAACCCTCTGGCCAGATCCACTCTACATTATTACTATTATTTTATTACTAGTTTGATTCCATCTTATTATTGATGTTTTTATCCCAACCCTGTGGCCAGATCCACTCTACATTATTACTATTTTTTTATTACTAGTTTCATTCCATCTTATTGATGCTTATTATCCCAACCTCTGGCCAGATCCACTTACATTATTACTATTTTTTATTACTAGTTTGATTCCATCTTATTATTGATAAGCTTTATCCCAACCCTGTGGCCAGATCCACTCCTACATTATTACTATTTTTTATTACTAGTTTCCATTCCATCTTATTATTGATGCTTTTTATCCCAACCATCTGGTCAGATCCACTCTTCATTATTACTATTATTTTATTACTAGTTTGATTCCATCTTATTATTGATGTTTTTATCCCAACCCTGGTGGCCAGATCCAATTTCACATTATTACTATTTTTTTATTACTAGTTTCATTCCATATTATTGATGCTTATTATCCCAACCCTCTGGCCAGATCCACTCTCTATACATTGTTACTATTTTTTTATTACCAGTTTGATTCCATCTTATTATTGATGTTTTTATCCCAACCCTGTGGCCAGATCCACTCTACATTATTACTATTTTTTATTACTAAGCCTATTCCATCTATTATTGATGCTTTTTATCCCAACCATCTGGTCAGATCCTTCATTATTACTATTATTTTATTACTAGTTTGATTCCATCTTATTATTGATGTTTTTATCCCAACCCTGTGGCCAGATCCACTCTACATTATTACTATTTTTTATTACTAGTTTCATTCCATCTTATTATTGATGCTTATTATCCTAACCCTCTGGCCAGATCCACTTCTACATTATTACTATTATTTTTATTACTAGTTTGATTCCATCTTATTATTGATGTTTTTATCCTAACCCTGTGGCCAGATCCACTCTACATTATTACTATTTTTATTATTAGTTTCATTCCATCTTATTATTGATGCTTATTATCCCAACCCTCTGGTCAGATCCACTCTTCATTATTACTATTATTTTATAACTAGTTTGATTCCATCTTATTATTGATGTTTTTTATCCCAACCCTCTGGCCAGATCCACTCTACATTATTACTATTTTTTTATTACTAGTTTGATTCCATCTTATTATTGATGCTTTTAATCCCAACCCTCTGGCCAGATCCACTCTTCATTAGTACTATTATTTTATTACTAGTTTCATTCCATCTTATTATTGATGTTTTTTATCCCAACCCTCTGGCCAGATCCACTCTACATTATTACTATTATTTTATTACTAGTTTGTTTCCATCTTATTATTGATGCTTTTTATCCCAACCCTCTGGTCAGATCCACTCTTCATTATTACTATTATTTTATTACTAGTTTCATTCCATCTTATTATTGATGCTTTTTATCCCAACCCTCTGGTCAGATCCACTCTTCATTATTACTATTATTTTATTACTAGTTTGATTCCATCTTATTATTGATGTTTTTTATCCCAACCCTCTGGCCAGATCCACTCTAGATTATTACTATTATTTTATTACTAGTTTGATTCCATCTTATTATTGATGCTTTTTATCCCAACCCTCAGGCCAGATCCACTCTAGATTATTACTATTATTTTATTACTAGTTTGATTCCATCTTATTATTGATGCTTTTTATCCCAACTCTCTGGCCAGATCCACTCTTCATTATTACTATTATTTTATTACTAGTTTGATTCCATCTTATGATTGATGCTTTTTATCCCAACTCTCTGGCCAGATCCACTCTTCATTATTACTATTATTTTTATTACTAGTTTCATTCCATCTTATTATTGATGCTTTTTATCCCAACCCTCTGGCCAGATCCACTCTACATTATTACTATTTTTTTATTACTAGTTTCATTCCATCTTATTATTGATGCTTTTTATCCCAACCCTCAGGCCAGATCCACTCTTCATTATTTAATTATTTTATTACTAGTTTCATTCCATCTTATTATTGATGTTTTTTATCCCAACCCTCAGGCCAGATCCACTCTTCATTATTACAATTATTTTATTACTAGTTTCATTCCATCTTATTATTGATGCTTTTTATCCCCAGCCTCTGGTCAAAGATCCACTCTTCATTATTACTATTATTTTATTACTAGTTTCATTCCATCTTATTATTGATGTTTTTTATCCCAACCCTCAGGCCAGATCCACTCTTCATTATTACAATTATTTTATTACTAGTTTCATTCCATCTTATTATTGATGTTTTTTATCCCAACCCTCTGTAGATCCACTCTTCATTATTACTATTATTTTATTACTAGTTTGATTCCATCATATTATTGATGTTTTTTATCCCAACCCTCTGGCCAGATCCACTCTTCATTATTACTATTATTTTATTACTAGTTTGATTCCATCATATTATTGATGTTTTTTATCCCAACCCTCTGGCCAGATCC
Organism: Ascarosepion bandense; assembly: GCA_037127315.1. Classification (NCBI taxonomy): domain Eukaryota; kingdom Metazoa; phylum Mollusca; class Cephalopoda; order Sepiida; family Sepiidae; genus Ascarosepion; species Ascarosepion bandense. The sequence goes on along the minus strand of JBBBDQ010001016.1, from coordinate 2,839,151 downwards.
TCTACATTATTACTATTATTTTATTACTAGTTTGATTCCATCATATTATTGATGTTTTTTATCCCAACCCTCTGGCCAGATCCACTCTACATTATTACTATTATTTTATTACTAGTTTGATTCCATCTTATTATTGATGTTTTTTATCCCAACCCTCTGGCTAAAGATCCACTCTACATTATTACTATTATTTTATTACTAGTTGGATTCCATCATATTATTGATGTTTTTTATCCCAACCCTCTGGCCAGATCCACTCTCTCATTATTACTATTATTTTATTACTAGTTTGATTCCATCATATTATTGATGTTTTATCCCCAACCCTCTGGCCAGATCCACTCTACATTATTACCTATTATTTTATTACTAGTTTGATTCCATCATATTATTGATGTTTTTTATCCCAACCCTCTGGCCAGATCCACTCTTCATTATTACAATTATTTTATTACTAGTTTCATTCCATCTTATTATTGATGTTTTTTTTTATCCCAACCCTCTGGCCAGATCCATGCTTCATTATTACAATTATTTTATTACTAGTTTCATTCCATCTTATTATTGATGCTTTTTATCCCAACCCTCTGGCCAGATCCACTCTTCATTATTACAATTATTTTATTACTAGTTTCATTCCATCTTATTATTGATGTTTTTTATCCCAACCCTCTGGCCAGATCCACTCTTCATTATTACAATTATTTTATTACTAGTTTCATTCCATCTTATTATTGATGCTTTTTATCCCAACCCTCTGGCCAGATCCACTCTTCATTATTACAATTATTTTATTACTAGTTTCATTCCATCTTATTATTGATGTTTTTATCCCAACCCTCTGGCCAGATCCACTCTTCATTATTACAATTATTTTATTACTAGTTTCATTCCATCTTATTATTGATGTTTTTTATCCCAACCCTCAGGCCAGATCCACTCTACATTATTACAATTATTTTATTACTAGTTTCATTCCATCTTATTATTGATGTTTTTTATCCCAGCCCTCTGGCCAGATCCACTCTACATTATTACTATTATTTTATTACTAGTTGGATTCCATCATATTATTGATGTTTTTTATCCCAACCCTCTGGCCAGATCCACTCTTCATTATTACTATTATTTTATTACTAGTTTGATTCCATCATATTATTGATGTTTTTTATCCCAACCCTCTGGCCAGATCCACTCTTCATTATTACAATTATTTTATTACTAGTTTCATTCCATCTTATTATTGATGTTTTTTATCCCAACCCTCTGGCCAGATCCACTCTTCATTATTACAATTATTTTATTACTAGTTTCATTCCATCTTATTATTGATGCTTTTTATCCCAACCCTCTGGCCAGATCCACTCTTCATTATTACAATTATTTTATTACTTGTTTGATTCCATCTTATTATTGATGCATTTTATCCCAACCCTCTGGCCAGATCCACTCTACATTATTACAATTATTTTATTACTAGTTTCATTCCATCTTATTATTGATGTTTTTTATCCCAACCCTCAGGCCAGATCCACTCTTCATTATTACTATTAATTTATTACTAGTTTCATTCCATCTTATTATTGATGTTTTTTATCCCAACCCTCTGGCCAGATCCACTCTTCATTATTACTATTAATTTATTACTAGTTTCATTCCATCTTATTATTGATGTTTTTTATCCCAACCCTCTGGCCAGATCCACTCTTCATTATTACAATTATTTTATTACTAGTTTCATTCCATCTTATTATTGATGTTTTTTATCCCAACCCTCTGGCCAGATCCACTCTTCATTATTACAATTATTTTATTACTAGTTTCATTCCATCTTATTATTGATGTTTTTTATCCCAACCCTCAGGCCAGATCCACTCTACATTATTACAATTATTTTATTACTAGTTTCATTCCATCTTATTATTGATGTTTTTTATCCCAACCCTCAGGCCAGATCCACTCTATATTATTACAATTATTTTATTACTAGTTTCATTCCATCTTATTATTGATGCTTTTTATCCCAACCCTCTGGCCAGATCCATGCTACATTATCACTATTATTTTATTACTAGTTTGATTCCATCTTATTATTGATGTTTTTTATCCCAAACCTCTGGCCAAATCCACTCTACATTATTACTATTATTTTATTACTAGTTTGATTCCATCATATTATTGATGTTTTTTATCCCAACCCTCTGGCCAGATCCACTCTACATTATTACTATTATTTTATTACTAGTTTGATTCCATCTTATTATTGATGTTTTTTATCCCAACCCTCTGGCCAGATCCACTCTACATTATTACTATTATTTTATTACTAGTTTGATTCCATCTTATTATTGATGCTTTTTATCCCAACCCTCTGGCCAGATCCACTCTACATTATTACTATTATTTTATTACTAGTTTGATTCCATCATATTATTGATGTTTTTTATCCCAACCCTCTGGCCAGATCCACTCTACATTATTACTATTATTTTATTACTAGTTTGATTCCATCTTATTATTGATGCTTTTTATCCCAACCCTCTGGTCAGATCCACTCTTCATTATTACTATTATTTTATTACTAGTTTGATTCCATCTTATTATTGATGCTTTTTATCCCAACCCTCTGGCCAGATCCACTCTACATTATTACTATTATTTTATTACTAGTTTGATTCCATCTTATTATTGATGCTTTTTATCCCAACCCTCTGGCCAGATCCACTCTACATTATTACTATTATTTTATTACTAGTTTGATTCCATCTTATTATTGATGCTTTTTATCCCAACCCTCTGGCCAGATCCACTCTACATTATTACTATTATTTTATTACTAGTTTGATTCCATCTTATTATTGATGTTTTTTATCCCAACCCTCTGGCCAGATCCGCTCTACATTATTACTATTATTTTATTACTAGTTTGATTCCATCTTATTATTGATGCTTTTTATCCCAACCCTCTGGCCAGATCCACTCTACATTATTACTATTATTTTATTACTAGTTTGATTCCATCTTATTATTGATGTTTTTTATCCCAACCCTCTGGCCAGATCCACTCTACATTATTGCTATTATTTTATTACTAGTTTGATTCCATCTTATTATTGATGCTTTTTATCCCAACCCTCTGGCCAGATCCACTCTACATTATTACTATTATTTTATTACTAGTTTGATTCCATCATATTATTGATGTTTTTTATCCCAACCCTCTGGCCGGATCCACTCTACATTATTACTATTATTTCATTACTAGTTTGATTCCATCATATTATTGATGTTTTTTATCCCAACCCTCTGGCCAGATCCACTCTACATTATTACTATTATTTTATTACTAGTTTGATTCCATCTTATTATTGATGCTTTTTATCCCAACCCTCTGGCCAGATCCACTCTACATTATTACTATTATTTTATTACTAGTTTGATTCCATCTTATTATTGATGTTTTTTATCCCAACCCTCTGGCCAGATCCACTCTACATTATTACTATTATTTTATTACTAGTTTGATTCCATCTTATTATTGATGCTTTTTATCCCAACCCTCTGGCCAGATCCACTCTACATTATTACTATTATTTTATTACTAGTTTGATTCCATCTTATTATTGATGTTTTTTATCCCAACCCTCTGGCCAGATCCACTCTACATTATTACTATTATTTTATTACTAGTTTGATTCCATCTTATTATTGATGCTTTTTATCCCAACCCTCTGGCCAGATCCACTCTACATTATTACTATTATTTTATTACTAGTTTGATTCCATCATATTATTGATGTTTTTTATCCCAACCCTCTGGCCGGATCCACTCTACATTATTACTATTATTTCATTACTAGTTTGATTCCATCATATTATTGATGTTTTTTATCCCAACCCTCTGGCCAGATCCACTCTACATTATTACTATTATTTTATTACTAGTTTGATTCCATCTTATTATTGATGCTTTTTATCCCAACCCTCTGGCCAGATCCACTCTACATTATTACTATTATTTTATTACTAGTTTGATTCCATCTTATTATTGTTGTTTTTTATCCCAACCCTCTGGCCAGATCCACTCTACATTATTACTATTATTTTATTACTAGTTTGATTCCATCATATTATTGATGCTTTTATCCCAACCCTCTGGCCAGATCCACTCTACATTATTACTATTATTTTATTACTCGTTTGATTCCATCTTATTATTGATGTTTTTTATCCCAACCCTCTGGCCAGATCCACTCTACATTATTACAATTATTTTATTACTAGTTTGATTCCATCTTATTATTGATGTTTTTTATCCCAACCCTCTGGCCAGATCCAATCTACATTATTACTATTATTTTATTACTAGTTTGATTCCATCTTATTATTGATGCTTTTTATCCCAACCCTCTGGCCAGATCCACTCTACATTATTACTATTATTTTATTACTAGTTTGATTCCATCTTATTATTGATCCTTTTTATCCCAACCCTCTGGCCAGATCCACTCTACATTATTACTATTATTTTATTACTAGTTTGATTCCATCATATTATTGATGTTTTTTATCCCAACCCTCTGGCCAGATCCACTCTACATTATTACTATTATTTTATTACTAGTTTGATTCCATCTTATTATTGATGCTTTTTATCCCAACCCTCTGGCCAGATCCACTCTACATTATTACTATTATTTTATTACTAGTTTGATTCCATCATATTATTGATGTTTTTTATCCCAACCCTCTGGCCAGATCCACTCTTCATTATTACTATTAATTTATTACTAGTTTCATTCCATCTTATTATTGATGTTTTTTATCCCAACCCTCTGGCCAGATCCATGCTACATTATCACTATTATTTTATTACTAGTTTGATTCCATCTTATTATTGATGTTTTTTATCCCAAACCTCTGGCCAAATCCACTCTACATTATTACTATTATTTTATTACTAGTTTGATTCCATCATATTATTGATGTTTTTTATCCCAACCCTCTGGCCAGATCCACTCTACATTATTACTATTATTTTATTACTAGTTTGATTCCATCTTATTATTGATGTTTTTTATCCCAACCCTCTGGCCAGATCCACTCTACATTATTACTATTATTTTATTACTAGTTTGATTCCATCTTATTATTGATGCTTTTTATCCCAACCCTCTGGCCAGATCCACTCTACATTATTACTATTATTTTATTACTAGTTTGATTCCATCATATTATTGATGTTTTTTATCCCAGCCCTCTGGCCAGATCCACTCTACATTATTACTATTATTTTATTACTAGTTTGATTCCATCATATTATTGATGTTTTTTATCCCAACCCTCTGGCCAGATCCACTCTACATTATTACTATTATTTTATTACTAGTTTGATTCCATCTTATTATTGATGTTTTTATCCCAACCTCTGGCCAGATCCACTCTACATTATTACTATTATTTTATTACTAGTTTGATTCCATCATATTATTGATGTTTTTTATCCCAACCCTCTGACCCAGATCCACTCTACATTATTACTATTATTTTATTACTAGTTTGATTCCATCTTATTATTGATGTTTTTATCCCAACCCTCTGGCCAGATCCACTCTACATTATTACTATTATTTTATTACTAGTTTGATTCCATCTTATTATTGATGCTTTTTATCCCAACCCTCTGGCCAGATCCACTCTACATTATTACTATTATTTTATTACTAGTTTGATTCCATCTTATTATTGATGTTTTTATCCCAACCTCTGGCCAGATCCACTTTACATTATTACTATTATTTTATTACTAGTTTGATTCCATCTTATTATTGATGCTTTTTATCCCAACCCTCTGGCCAGATCCACTCTTCCTTATTACTATTATTTTATTACTAGTTTGATTCCATCTTATTATTGATGCTTTTTATCCCAACTCTCTGGCCACATCCACTCTTCATTATTACTATTATTTTATTACTAGTTTGATTCCATCATATTATTGATGCTTTTTATCCCAACCCTCTGGCCAGATCCACTCTACATTATTACTATTATTTTATTACTAGTTTGATTCCATCTTATTATTGATGCTTTTTATCCCAACCCTCTGGCCAGATCCACTCTACATTATTACTATTATTTTATTACTAGTTTGATTCCATCTTATTATTGATGCTTTTTATCCCAACTCTCTGGCCAGATCCACTCTTCATTATTACTGTTATTTTATTACTAGTTTGATTCCATTTTATTATTGATGCTTTTTATCCCAACCCTCTGGCCACATCCACTCTTCATTATTATTATTATTTTATTACTAGTTTGATTCCATCATATTATTGATGCTTTTTATCCCAACCCTCTGGCCAGATCCACTCTACATTATTACTATTATTTTATTACTAGTTTGATTCCATCTTATTATTGATGCTTTTTATCCCAACTCTCTGGCCAGATCCACTCTTCATTATTACTATTATTTTATTACTAGTTTGATTCCATCTTATTATTGATGCTTTTTATCCCAACCCTCTGGCCACATCCACTCTTCATTATTACTATTATTTTATTACTAGTTTGATTTCATCTTATTATTGATGCTTTTTATCCCAACCCTCTGGCCACATCCACTCTTCATTATTACTATTATTTTATTACTAGTTTGATTCCATCATATTATTGATGCTTATTATCCCAACCCTCTGGCCAGATCCACTCTACATTATTACTATTATTTTATTACTAGTTTGATTCCATCTTATTATTGATGCTTTTTATCCCAACCCTCTGGCCAGATCCACTCTACATTATTACTATTATTTTATTACTAGTTTGATTCCATCTTAATATTGATGCTTTTTATCCCAACCCTCTGGCCAGATCCACTCTACATTATTACTATTATTTTATTACTAGTTTGATTCCATCTTATTATTGATGCTTTTTATCCCAACTCTCTGGCCAGATCCACTCTTCATTATTACTATTATTTTATTACTAGTTTGATTCCATCTTATTATTGATGTTTTTTATCCCAACCCTCTGGCCAGATCCACTCTACATTATTACTATTATTTTATTACTAGTTTGATTCCATCTTATTATTGATGCTTTTTATCCCAACTCTCTGGCCAGATCCACTCTTCATTATTACTATTATTTTATTACTAGTTTGATTCCATCTTATTATTGATGTTTTTTATCCCAACCCTCTGGCCACATCCACTCTTCATTATTACTATTATTTTATTACTAGTTTGATTCCATCATATTATTGATGCTTTTTATCCCAACCCTCTGGCCAGATCCACTCTACATTATTACTATTATTTTATTACTAGTTTGATTCCATCTTATTATTGATGCTTTTTATCCCACCCCTCTGGCCAGATCCACTCTACATTATTACTATTATTTTATTACTAGTTTGATTCCATCTTATTATTGATGCTTTTTATCCCAACTCTCTGGCCAGATCCACTCTTCATTATTACTATTATTTTATTACTACTTTGATTCCATCTTATTATTGATGTTTTTTATCCCAACCCTCTGGCCACATCCTCTTCATTATTACTATTATTTTTATTACTAGTTTGATTCCATCATATTATTGATGCTTTTTATCCCAACCCTCTGGCCAGATCCACTCTACATTACTATTATTTTATTACTAGTTTGATTCCATCTTATTATTGATGCTTTTTATCCCAACCCTCTGGCCAGATCCCTCTACATTATTACTATTATTTTATTACTAGTTTGATTCCATCTTATTATTGATGCTTTTTATCCCAACCCTCTGGCCAGATCCACTCTACATTATTACTATTATTTTATTACTAGTTTGATTCCATCTTATTATTGATGCTTTTTATCCCAACTCTCTGGCCAGATCCACTCTTCATTATTACTATTATTTTATTACTAGTTTGATTCCATCTTATTATTGATATTTTTTATCCCAACCCTCTGGCCAGATCCACTCTACATTATTACTATTATTTGTACTAGTTTGATTCATCTTATTATTGATGTTTTTATCCCAACCCTCTGGCCAGATCCACTCCCCATTATTACTATTATTTTATTACTAGTTTGATTCCATCTTATTATTGATGCTTTTTATCCCAACCCTCAGGACAGATCCACTCTTCATTATTACTATTATTTTTATTACTAGTTTGATTCCATCTTATTATTGATGCTTTTTATCCCAACCCTCTGGCCAGATCCTCTACATTATTACTATTATTTTATTACTAGTTTGATTCCATCTTATTATTGATGCTTTTTATCCCAACCCTCTGGCCAGATCCACTCTACATTGTTACTATTATTTTATTACTAGTTTGATTCCATCTTATTATTGATGCTTTTTATCCCAACCCTCTGGCCAGATCCACTCTACATTATTACTATTATTTTATTACTAGTTTTATTCCATCTTATTATTGATATTTTTTATCCCAACCCTCTGGCCAGATCCACTCTACATTATTACTATTATTTTATTACTAGTTTGATTCCATCTTATTATTGATGCTTTTATCCCAACCCTCTGGCCAGATCCACTCTACATTATTACTATTATTTTATTACTAGTTTGATTCCATCTTATTATTGATGCTTTTTATACCAACCCTCTGTGGTCACTCTACATTATTACTATTATTTTATTACTAGTTTGATTCCATCTTATTATTGATGCTTTTTATCCCAACCCTCTGGCCAGATCCCTCTACATTATTACTATTATTTTATTACTGATTTGATTCCATCTTATTATTGATGCTTTTTATCCCAACCCTCTGGTCAGATCCACTCTACATTATTACTATTATTTTATTACTGTAGTTTGATTCCATCTTATTATTGATGCTTTTTATCCCAACCCTCTGGCCAGATCCACTCTACATTATTACTATTATTTTATTACTAGTTTGATTCCATCTTATTATTGATGTTTTATCCCAAACCTCTGGCCAGATCCACTCTATATTATTACTATTATTTTATTACTAGTTTGATTCCATCTTATTATTGATGCTTTTTATCCCAACCCTCTGGCCAGATCCACTCTTCATTATTACTATTATTTTATTACTAGTTTGATTCCATCTTATTATTGATGCTTTTTATCCCAACTCTCTGGCCACATCCACTCTTCATTATTACTATTATTTTATTACTAGGTTGATTCCATCTTATTATTGATGCTTTTAATCCCAACCCTCTGGCCAGATCCACTCTACATTATTACTATTATTTTATTACTAGTTTGATTCCATCTTATTATTGATGCTTTTTAGCCCAACCCTCTGGTCAGATCCACTCTACATTATTACTATTATTTTATTACTAGTTTGATTCCATCTTATTATTGATGCTTTTTATCCCAACCCTCTGGTCAGATCCACTCTTCATTATTACTATTATTTTATTACTAGTTTGATTCCATCTTATTATTGATGCTTTTTATCCCAACCCTCTGGCCAGATCCACTCTATATTATTACTATTATTTTATTACTAGTTTGATTCCATCTTATTATTGATGCTTTTTATCCCAACCCTCTGGTCAGATCCACTCTACATTATTACTATTATTTTATTACTAGTTTGATTCCATCTTATTATTGATGCTTTTTATCCCAACCCTCTGGCCTGATCCACTCTACATTATTACTATTATTTTATTACTAGTTTGATTCCATCTTATTATTGATGCTTTTTATCCCAACCCTCTGGCCAGATCCACTCTAAATTATTACTATTATTTTATTACTAGTTTGATTCCATCTTTTTATTGATGCTTTTTATCCCAAACCTCTGGCCAGATCCACTCTACATTATTACTATTATTTTATTACTAGTTTGATTCCATCATATTATTGATGTTTTTTATCCCAACCCTCTGGCCTGATCCACTCTTCATTATTACTATTATTTTATTACTAGTTTGATTCCATCTTATTATTGATGCTTTTTATCCCAACCCTCTGGCCTGATCCACTCTTCATTATTACTATTATTTTATTACTAGTTTGATTCCATCTTATTATTGATGTTTTTTATCCCAACCCTCTGGCCTGATCCACTCTTCATTATTACTATTATTTTATTACTAGTTAGATTCCATCTTATTATTGATGTTTTTTATCACAACCCTCTGGCCTGATCCACTCTTCATTATTACTATTATTTTATTACTAGTTTGATTCCATCTTATTATTGATGCTTTTTATCCCAACCCTCTGGCCAGATCCACTCTTCATTATTACTATTATTTTATTACTAGTTTGATTCCATCTTATTATTGATGTTTTTTATCCCAACCCTCTGGCCAGATCCACTCTTCATTATTACTATTATTTTATTACTAGTTTGATTCCATCTTATTATTGATGCTTTTTATCCCAACCCTCTGGACTGATCCACTCTTCATTATTACTATTATTTTATTACTAGTTTGATTCCATCTTCTTATTGATGCTTTTTATCCCAACCCTCTGGCCAGATCCACTCTTCATTATTACAATTATTTTATTACTAGTTTCATTCAATCTTATTATTGATGCTTTTTATCCCAACCCTCTGGCCAGATCCACTCTTCATTATTACTATTATTTTATTACTAGTTTCATTCCATCTTGTTATTGATGCTTTTTATCCCAACCCCCTGGCCAGATCCACTCTTCATTATTACTATTATTTTATTACTAGATTCATTCCATCTTATTGTTGATGCTTTTTATCCCAACCCTCTGGCCAGATCCACTCTTCATTATTACTATTAGTTTATTACTAGATTCATTCCATCTTATTATTGATGTTTTTTATCCCAACCCTCTGGCCAGATCCACTCTTCATTATTACTATTATCTTATTACTAGATTCATTCCATCTTATTATTGATGCTTTTTATCCCAACCCTCTGGCCATATCCACTCTTCATTATTACTATTATTTTATTACTAGATTCATTCCATCTTATTATTGATGTTTTTTATCCCAACCCTCTGGCCAGATCCACTCTTCATTATTACTATTATTTTCTTACTAGATTCATTCCATCTTATTATTGATGTATTTATCCCAACCCTCTGGCCAGATCCACTCTTCATTATTACTATTATTTTATTACTAGATTCATTCCATCTTATTGTTGATGCTTTTTATCCCAACCCTCTGGCCAGATCCACTCTTCATTATTACTATTATTTTATTACTAGATTCATTCCATCTTATTGTTGATGCTTTTTATCCCAACCCTCTGGCCAGATCCACTCTTCATTATTACTATTATTTTATTACTATATTCATTCCATCTTATTATTGATGTTTTTTATCCCAACCCTCTGGCCAGATCCACTCTTCATTATTACTATTATTTTATTACTAGATTCATTCCATCTTATTATTGATGCTTTTTATCCCAACCCTCTGGCCAGATCCACTCTTCATTATTACTATTATTTTATTACTAGATTCATTCCATCTTATTATTGATGTTTTTTATCCCAACCCTCTGGCCAGATCCACTCTTCATTATTACTATTATTTTATTACTAGATTCATTCCATCTTATTGTTGATGCTTTTTATCCCAACCCTCTGGCCAGATCCACTCTTCATTATTACTATTATTTTATTACTAGATTCATTCCATCTTATTATTGATGTTTTTTATCCCAACCCTCTGGCCAGATCCACTCTTCATTATTACTATTATTTTATTACTAGATTCATTCCATCTTATTGTTGATGCTTTTTATCCCAACCCTCTGGCCAGATCCACTCTTCATTATTACTATTATTTTATTACTAGATTCATTCCATCTTATTATTGTTGCTTTTTATCCCAACCCTCTGGCCAGATCCACTCTTCATTATTACTATTATTTTATTACTAGATTCATTCCATCTTATTATTGATGTTTTTTATCCCAACCCTCTGGCCAGATCCACTCTTCATTATTACTATTATTTTATTACTAGATTCATTCCATCTTATTATTGATGCTTTTTATCCCAACCCTCTGGCCAGATCCACTCTTCATTATTACTATTATTTTATTACTAGATTCATTCCATCTTATTATTGATGTTTTTTATCCCAACCCTCTGGCCAGATCCACTCTTCATTCTTACTATTATTTTATTACTAGATTCATTCCATCTTATTATTGATGTTTTTTATCCCAACCCTCTGGCCAGATCCACTCTTCATTATTACTATTATTTTATTACTAGATTCATTCCATCTTATTATTGATGTTTTTTATCCCAAACCTCTGGCCAGATCCACTCTACTTTATTACTATTATTTTATTACTAGATTCATTCCATCTTATTATTGATGTTTTTTATCCCAACCCTCTGGCCAGATCCACTCTTCATTATTACTATTATTTTATTACTAGATTCATTCCATCTTATTATTGATGTTTTTTATCCCAACCCTCTGGCCAGATCCACTCTACTTTATTACTATTATTTTATTACTAGATTCATTCCATCTTATTATTGATGTTTTTTATCCCAACCCTCTGGCCAGATCCACTCTTCATTATTACTATTATCTTATTACTAGATTCATTCCATCTTATTATTGATGTTTTTTATCCCAAACCTCTGGACAGATCCACTCTTCATTATTACTATTATCTTATTACTAGATTCATTCCATCTTATTATTGATGCTTTTTATCCCAACCCTCTGGCCAGATCCACTCTTCATTATTACTATTATTTTATTACTAGATTCATTCCATCTTATTATTGATGTTTTTTATCCCAACCCTCTGGCCAGATCCACTCTACTTTATTACTATTATTTTATTACTAGATTCATTCCATCTTATTATTGATGTTTTTTATCCCAACACTCTGGCCAGATCCACTCTTCATTATTACTATTATTTTATTACTATATTCATTCCATCTTATTATTGATGCTTTTTATCCCAACCCTCTGGCCAGATCCACTCTTCATTATTACTATTATTTTATTACTAGATTCATTCCATCTTATTGTTGATGCTTTTTATCCCAACCCTCTGGCCAGATCCACTCTTCATTATTACTATTATTTTATTACTAGATTCATTCCATCTTATTATTGATGTTTTTTATCCCAACCCTCTGGCCAGATCCACTCTTCATTATTACTATTATTTTATTACTAGATTCATTCCATCTTATTATTGGTGCTTTTTATCCCAACGCTCTGGCCAGATCCACTCTTCATTATTACTATTATTTTATTACTAGATTCATTCCATCTTATTATTGATGTTTTTTATCCCAACCCTCTGGCCAGATCCACTCTTCATTATTACTATTATTTTATTACTAGATTCATTCCATCTTATTATTGATGCTTTTTATCCCAACCCCCTGGCCAGATCCACTCTTCATTATTACTATTATTTTATTACTAGATTCATTCCATCTTATTATTGATGTTTTTTATCCCGACCCTCTGGCCAGATCCACTCTTCATTCTTACTATTATTTTATTACTAGATTCATTCCATCTTATTATTGATGTTTTTTATCCCAACCCTCTGGCCAGATCCACTCTTCATTATTACTATTATTTTATTACTAGATTCATTCCATCTTATTATTGATGCTTTTATCCAAACCCTCTGGCCAGATCCATTCTTCATTCTGACTATTATTTTATTACTAGTTTCATTCCATCTTATTATTGATGCTTTTTATCCCAACCCTCTGGCCAGATCCACTCTTCATTATTACTATTATTTTATTACTAGATTCATTCCATCTTATTATTGATGCTTTTTATCCCAACCCTCTGGACAGATCCACTCTTCATTATTACTATTATTTTATTACTAGATTCATTCCATCTTATTATTGATGCTTTTTATCTCAACCCTCTGGCCAGATCCACTCTTCATTATTACTATTATTTATTACTAGATTCATTCCATCTTATTATTGATGCTTTTTATCTCAACCCTCTGGCCAGATCCACTCTTCATTATTACTATTATTTTATTACTAGATTCATTCCATCTTATTATTGATGCTTTTTATCCCAACCCTCTGGCCGGATCCACTCTTCATTATTACTATTATTTTATTACTAGATTCATTCCATCTTATTATTGGTGTTTTTTATCCCAACCCTCTGGCCAGATCCACTCTTCATTATTACTATTATTTTATTACTATATTCATTCCATCTTATTATTGATGCTTTTTATCCCAACCCTCTGGCCAGATCCACTCTTCATTATTACTATTATCTTATTACTAGATTCATTCCATCTTATTATTGATGTTTTTTATCCCAACCCTCTGGCCAGATCCACTCTTCATTATTACTATTATCTTATTACTAGATTCATTCCATCTTATTATTGATGCTTTTTATCCCAACCCTCTGGCCAGATCCACTCTTCATTATTACTATTATTTTATTACTAGATTCATTCCATCTTATTATTGATGTTTTTTATCCCAACCCTCTGGCCAGATCCACTCTTCATTATTACTATTATTTTATTACTAGATTCATTCCATCTTATTATTGATGTTTTTTATCCCAACCCTCTGGCCAGATCCACTCTTCATTATTACTATTATTTTATTACTATATTCATTCCATCTTATTATTGATGCTTTTTATCCCAACCCTCTGGCCAGATCCACTCTTCATTATTACTATTATTTTTTTACTAGATTCATTCCATCTTATTGTTGATGCTTTTTATCCCAACCCTCTGGCCAGATCCACTCTTCATTATTACTATTATTTTATTACTAGATACATTCCATCTTATTATTGATGTTTTTTATCCCAACCCTCTGGCCAGATCCACTGTTCATTATTACTATTATTTTATTACTAGATTCATTCCATCTTATTATTGATGCTTTTTATCCCAACCCTCTGGCCAGATCCACTCTTCATTATTACTATTATTTTATTACTAGATTCATTCCATCTTATTATTGATGTTTTTTGTCCCAACCCTCTGGCCAGATCCACTCTTCATTATTACTATTATTTTTTTACTAGATTCATTCCATCTTATTGTTGATGCTTTTTATCCCAACCCTCTGGCCAGATCCACTCTTCATTATTACTATTATTTTATTACTAGATTCATTCCATCTTATTATTGATGTTTTTTAACCCAACCCTCTGGCCAGATCCACTCTTCATTATTACTATTATTTTATTACTAGATTCATTCCATCTTATTATTGATGCTTTTTATCCCAACCCTCTGGCCAGATCCACTCTTCATTATTACTATTATTTTATTACTAGATTCATTCCATCTTATTATTGATGTTTTTTATCCCAACCCTCTGGCCAGATCCACTCTTCATTATTACTATTATTTTATTACTAGATTCATTCCATCTTATTATTGATGTTTTTTATCCCAACCCTCTGGACAGATCCACTCTTCATTATTACTATTATCTTATTACTAGATTCATTCCATCTTATTATTGATGCTTTTTATCCCAACCCTCTGGCCAGATCCACTCTTCATTATTACTATTACTTTATTACTAGATTCATTCCATCTTATTATTGATGTTTTTTATCCCAACCCTCTGGCCAGATCCACTCTTCATTATTCCTATTATTTTATTACTAGTTTGATTCCATCTTCTTATTGATGCTTTTTATCCCAACTATCTGGCCAGATCCACTCTTCATTATTACTATTATTTTATTACTAGATTCATTCCATCTTATTATTGATGTTTTTTATCCCAACCCTCTGGCCAGATCAACTCTTCATTATTCCTATTATTTTATTACTAGTTTGATTCCATCTTCTTATTGATGCTTTTTATCCCAACTATCTGGCCAGATCCACTCTTCATTATTACTATTATTTTATTACTAGATTCATTCCATCTTATTATTGATGTTTTTTATCCCAACCCTCTGGACAGATCCACTCTTCATTATTACTATTCTCTTATTACTAGTTTGATTCCATCTTCTTATTGATGCTTTTTATCCCAACTATCTGGCCAGATCCACTCTTCATTATTACTATTATTTTATTACTAGATTCATTCCATCTTATTATTGATGTTTTTTATCCCAACCCTCTGGACAGATCCACTCTTCATTATTACTATTATCTTATTACTAGTTTGATTCCATCTTCTTATTGATGCTTTTTATCCCAACTATCTGGCCAGATCCACTCTTCATTATTACTATTATTTTATTACTAGATTCATTCCATCTTATTATTGATGCTTTTTATCCCAACCCTCTGGCCAGATCCACTCTTCATTATTACTATTATTTTATTACTAGATTCATTCCATCTTATTATTGATGTTTTTTATCCCAACCCTCTGGCCAGATCCACTCTTCATTATTACTATTATTTTATTACTAGATTCATTCCATCTTATTATTGATGTTTTTTATCCCAACCCTCTGGCCAGATCCACTCTTCATTATTCCTATTATTTTATTACTAGTTTGATTCCATCTTCTTATTGATGCTTTTTATCCCAACTATCTGGCCAGATCCACTCTTCATTATTACTATTATTTTATTACTAGATTCATTCCATCTTATTATTGATGTTTTTTATCCCAACCCTCTGGACAGATCCACTCTTCATTATTACTATTATCTTATTACTAGTTTGATTCCATCTTCTTATTGATGCTTTTTATCCCAACTATCTGGCCAGATCCACTCTTCATTATTACTATTATTTTATTACTAGATTCATTCCATCTTATTATTGATGTTTTTTATCCCAACCCTCTGGCCAGATCCACTCTTCATTATTCCTATTATTTTATTACTAGTTTGATTCCATCTTCTTATTGATGCTTTTTATCCCAACTATCTGGCCAGATCCACTCTTCATTATTACTATTATTTTATTACTAGATTCATTCCATCTTATTATTGATGTTTTTTATCCCAACCCTCTGGACAGATCCACTCTTCATTATTACTATTATCTTATTACTAGATTCATTCCATCTTATTATTGATGCTTTTTATCCCAACCCTCTGGCCAGATCCACTCTTCATTATTACTATTATTTTATTACTAGATTCATTCCATCTTATTATTGATGTTTTTTATCCCAACCCTCTGGCCAGATCCACTCTTCATTATTACTATTATTTTATTACTATATTCATTCCATCTTATTATTGATGCTTTTTATCCTAACCCTCTGGCCAGATCCACTCTTCATTATTACTATTATTTTATTACTAGATTCATTCCATCTTATTGTTGATGCTTTTTATCCCAACCCTCTGGCCAGATCCACTCTTCATTATTACTATTATTTTATTACTAGATTCATTCCATCTTATTATTGATGTTTTTTATCCCAACCCTCTGGCCAGATCCACTCTTCATTATTACTATTATTTTATTACTAGATTCATTCCATCTTATTATTGATGTTTTTTATCCCAACCCTCTGGCCAGATCCACTCTTCATTATTACTATTATTTTATTTCTAGATTCATTCCATCTTATTATTGATGCTTTTTATCCCAACCCTCTGGCCAGATCCACTCTTCATTATTACTATTATTTTATTACTAGATTCATTCCATCTTATTATTGATGTTTTTTATCCCAACCCTCTGGCCAGATCCTCTCCATTATTACTATTATTTTATTACTAGATTCATTCCATCTTATTGATGCTTTTTATCCCAACCCCCTGGCCAGATCCACTCTCTTCATTATTACTATTATTTTATTACTAGATTCATTCCATCTTATTATTGATGCTTTTTATCTCAACTCTCTTGGCCAGATCCACTCTTCATTATTACTATTATTTTATTACTAAAATTCATTCCATCTTATTATTGATGCTTTTATCTCAACCCTCTGGCCAGATCCACTCTTCATTATTACTATTATTTTATTACTAAGGTTATTTCCATCTTATTATTGATGCTTTTCATCCCAACCCTCTGGCCAGATCCACTCTTCATTATTACTATTATTTTATTACTAGATTCATTCCATCTTATTATTGATGCTTTTTATCTCAACCCTCTGGCCAGATCCACTCTTCATTATTACTATTATTTTATTACTAGATTCATTCCATCTTATTATTGATGCTTTTTATCCCAACCCTCTGGCCAGATCCACTCTTCATTATTACTATTATTTTATTACTAGATTCATTCCATCTTATTATTGATGCTTTTTATCCCAACCCCCTGGCCAGATCTGTCTTGTTATTACTATTATTTTATTACTAGATTCATTCCATCTTATTATTGATGCTTTTTATCCCAACCCTCTGGCCAGATCCACTCTTCATTGTTACTATTATTTTATTACTAGATTCATTCCATCTTATTATTGATGCTTTTATCCCAACCCTCTGGCCAGATCCACTCTTCATTATTATTATTATTTTATTACTAGATTCATTCCATCTTATTATTGGTGTTTTTATCCCAACACTCTGGCCAAGATCCTCTTCATTATTACTATTATTTTATTACTAGATTCATTCTATCTTATTATTGATGCTTTTATCCAAACCCTCTGGCCAGATCCATTCTTCATTCTGACTATTATTTTATTACTAGTTTCATTCCATCTTATTGTTGATGCTTTTTATCCCAACCCTCTGGCCAGATCAACTCTTCATAATTACTATTATTTTATTACTAGATTCATTCCATCTTATTATTGATGCTTTTTATCCCAACCCTCTGGCCAGATCCACTCTTCATTATTACTATTATTTTATTACTAGATTCATTCCATCTTATTATTGATGCTTTTTATCCCAACCCTCTGGCCAGATCCTCTTCATTATTACTATTATTTTCTTACTAGATTCATTCCATCTTATTATTGATGTTTTTTATCCCAACACTCTGGCCAGATCCACTCTTCATTATTACTATTATTTTATTACTAGATTCATTCTATCTTATTATTGATGCTTTTATCCAAACCCTCTGGCCAGATCCACTCTTCATTATTACTATTATTTTCTTACTAGATTCATTCCATCTTATTATTGATGCTTTTTATCCCATCCCTCTGGACAGATCCACTCTTCATTATTACTATTATTTTATTACTAGATTCATTCCATCTTATTATTGATGCTTTTTATCCCAACCCTCTGGCCAGATCCACTCTTCATTATTACTATTATTTTATTACTAGATTCATTCCATCTTATTATTGATGTTTTTTATCCCAACCCTCTGGCCAGATCCACTCTTCATTATTACTATTATTTTATTACTAGATTCATTCCATCTTATTATTGATGCTTTTTATCCCAACCCCCTGGCCAGATCCACTCTTCATTATTACTATTATTTTATTACTAGATTCATTCCATCTTATTATTGATGCTTTTTATCCCAACCCCCTGGCCAGATCCACTCTTCATTATTACTATTATTTTATTACTAGATTCATTCCATCTTATTATTGATGCTTTTATCCCAACCCCCTGGCCAGATCCACTCTTCATTCTTACTATTATTTTATTACTAGATTCATTCCATCTTATTGTTGATGCTTTTTATCCCAACCCCCTGGCCAGATCCACTCTTCATTATTACTATTATTTTATTACTAGGTTCATTCCATCTTATTATTGATGCTTTTTATCCCAACCCTCTGGCCAGATCCACTCTTCATTATTACTATTATTTTATTACTAGATTCATTCCATCTTATTATTGATGCTTTTTATCCCAACCCCCTGGCCAGATCCACTCTTCATTATTACTATTATTTTATTACTAGATTCATTCCATCTTATTATTGATGCTTTTTATCCCAACCCCCTGGCCAGATCCATTCTTCATTATTACTATTATTTTATTACTAGATTCATTCCATCTTATTCTTGATGCTTTTATCCCAACCCTCTGGCCAGATCCACTCTTCATTATTACTATTATTTTATTACTAGATTCATTCCATCTTATTATTGATGCTTTTTATCCCAACCCCCTGGCCAGATCCACTCTTCATTATTACTATTATTTTATTACTAGATTCATTCCATCTTATTGTTGATGCTTTTTATCCCAAACCTCTGGCCAGATCCACTCTTCATTATTACTATTATTTTATTACTAGATTCATTCCATCTTATTATTGATGCTTTTTATCCCAACCCTCTGGCCAGATCCACTCTTCATTATTACTATTATTTTATTACTAGATTCATTCCATCTTATTATTGATGCTTTTTATCCCAACCCCCTGGCCAGATCCACTCTTCATTATTACTATTATTTTATTACTAGATTCATTCCATCTTATTATTGATGCTTTTTATCCCAACCCTCTGGCCAGATCCACTCTTCATTATTACTATTATTTTATTACTAGATTCATTCCATCTTATTATTTATGCTTTTTATCCCAACCCCCTGGCCAGATCCACTCTTCATTATTACTATTATTTTATTACTAGTTTCATTCCATCTTATTGTTGATGCTTTTTATCCCAACCCTCTGGCCAGATCCACTCTTCATTATTACTATTATTTTATTACTAGGTTCATTCCATCTTATTATTGATGCTTTTTATCCCAACCCTCTGGCCAGATCCACTCTTCATTATTACTATTATTTTATTACTAGTTTCATTCCATATTATTATTGAAGCTTTTTATCCCAACCCTCTGGCCAGATCCACTCTTCATTATTACTATTATTTTATTACTAGATTCATTCCATCTTATTATTGATGCTTTTTATCCCAACCCTCTGGCCAGATCCATTCTTCATTCTGACTATTATTTTATTACTACTTTGATTCCAACTTATTATTGATGCTTTTTATCCCAACCCTCTGGCCAGATCCACTCTTGATTATTACTATTATTTTATGACTAGATTCATTCCATCTTATTATTGATGCTTTTTATCCCAACCAGCTCGCCAGATCCACTCTTCATTATTACTATTATTTTATTACTATATTCATTCCATCTTATTATTGATGCTTTTTATCCCAACCCCCTGGCCAGATCCACTCTTCATTATTACTATTATTTTATTACTAGATTCATTCCATCTTATTATTGATGCTTTTTATCTCAACTCTCTGGCCAGATCCACTCTTCATTATTACTATTATTTTATTACTAGATTCATTCCATCTTATTATTGATGCTTTTTATCCCAACCCTCTGGCCAGATCCACTCTTCATTATTACTATTATTTTATTACTAGATTCATTCCATCTTATTATTGATGCTTTTTATCCCAACCCTCTGGCCAGATCCACTCTTCATTATTACTATTATTTTATTACTAGATTCATTCCATCTTATTATTGATGCTTTTTATCTCAACCCTCTGGCCAGATCCACTCTTCATTATTACTATTATTTTATTACTAGATTCATTCCGTCTTATTATTGATGCTTTTTATCCCAACCCTCTGGCCAGATCCACCCTTCATTATTACTATTATTTTATTACTAGATTCATTCCATCTTATTATTGATGCTTTTTATCTCAACCCTCTGGCCAGATCCACTCTTCATTATTACTATTATTTCTATTACTAGATTCATTCCATCTTATTATTGATGCTTTTTATCCCAACCCTCTGGCCAGATCCACTCTTCATTATTACTATTATTTTATTACTAGATTCATTCCATCTATTATTGATAAAGCTTTTTATCCCAACCCCTGGCCAGATCCACTCTTCATTATTACTATTATTTTATTACTAGATTCATTCCATCTTATTATTGATGCTTTTTATCCCAACCCTCTGGCCAGATCCACTCTTCATTATTACTATTATTTTATTACTAGATTCATTCCATCTTATTATTGATGCTTTTTATCCCAACCCCTCTGGCCAGATCCACTCTTCATTATTATTATTATTTTATTACTAGATTCATTCCATCTTATTATTGGTGTTTTTTATCCCAACACTCTGGCCAGATCCACTCTTCATTATTACTATTATTTTATTACTAGATTCATTCTATCTTATTATTGATGCTTTTATCCAAACCCTCTGGCCAGATCCATTCTTCATTCTGACTATTATTTTATTACTAGTTTCATTCCATCTTATTGTTGATGCTTTTTATCCCAACCCTCTGGCCAGATCAACTCTTCATAATTACTATTATTTTATTACTAGATTCATTCCATCTTATTATTGATGCTTTTTATCCTAACCCTCTGGCCAGATCCACTCTTCATTATTACTATTATTTTATTACTAGATTCATTCCATCTTATTATTGATGCTTTTTATCCCAACCCTCTGGCCAGATCCACTCTTCATTATTACTATTATTTTTACTAGATTCATTCCATCTTTATTATTGATGTTTTTTATCCCAACACTCTGGCCAGATCCACTCTTCATTATTACTATTATTTTATTACTAGATTCATTCTATCTTATTATTGATGCTTTTATCCAAACCCTCTGGCCAGATCCACCTTCTTATTACTATTATTTTCTTACTAGATTCATTCCATCTTATTATTGATGCTTTTTATCCCATCCTCTGGACAGATCCACTCTTCATTATTACTATTATTTTATTACTAGATTCATTCCATCTTATTATTGATGCTTTTTATCCCAACCCTCTGGCCAGATCCACTCTTCATTATTACTATTATTTTATTACTAGATTCATTCCATCTTATTATTGATGTTTTTTATCCCAACCCTTCTGGCCAGATCCACTCTTCATTATTACTATTATTTTATTACTAGATTCATTCCATCTTATTATTGATGCTTTTATCCCAACCCCCTGGCCAGATCCACTCTTCATTATTACTATTATTTTATTACTAGATTCATTCCATCTTATTATTGATGCTTTTTACCTAACCCCCTGGCCAGATCCACTCTTCATTATTACTATTATTTTATTACTAGATTCATTCCATCTTATTATTGATGCTTTTATCCCAACCCCTGGCCAGATCCACTCTTCATTATTACTATTATTTTATTACTAGATTCATTCCATCTTATTGTTGATGCTTTTTATCCCAACCCCCTGGCCAGATCCACTCTTCATTATTACTATTATTTTATTACTATGTTCATTCCATCTTATTATTGATGCTTTTTATCCCAACCCTCTGGCCAGATCCACTCTTCATTATTACTATTATTTTATTACTAGATTCATTCCATCTTATTATTGATGCTTTTTATCCCAACCCCCTGGCCAGATCCACTCTTCATTATTACTATTATTTTATTACTAGATTCATTCCATCTTATTATTGATGCTTTTTATCCCAACCCCCTGGCCAGATCCATTCTTCATTATTACTATTATTTTATTACTAGATTCATTCCATCTTATTCTTGATGCTTTTATCCCAACCCTCTGGCCAGATCCACTCTTCATTATTACTATTATATTATTACTAGATTCATTCCATCTTATTATTGATGCTTTTTATCCCAACCCCCTGGCCAGATCCACTCTTCATTATTACTATTATTTTGTTACTAGATTCATTCCATCTTATTGTTGATGCTTTTTATCCCAAACCTCTGGCCAGATCCACTCTTCATTATTACTATTATTTTATTACTAGATTCATTCCATCTTATTATTGATGCTTTTTATCCCAACCCTCTGGCCAGATCCACTCTTCATTATTACTATTATTTTATTACTAGATTCATTCCATCTTATTATTGATGCTTTTTATCCCAACCCCCTGGCCAGATCCACTCTTCATTATTACTATTATTTTATTACTAGATTCATTCCATCTTATTATTGATGCTTTTTATCCCAACCCTCTGGCCAGATCCACTCTTCATTATTACTATTATTTTATTACTAGATTCATTCCATCTTATTATTTATGCTTTTTATCCCAACCCCCTGGCCAGATCCACTCTTCATTATTACTATTATTTTATTACTAGTTTCATTCCATCTTATTGTTGATGCTTTTTATCCCAACCCTCTGGCCAGATCCACTCTTCATTATTACTATTATTTTATTACTAGGTTCATTCCATCTTATTATTGATGCTTTTTATCCCAACCCTCTGGCCAGATCCACTCTTCATTATTACTATTATTTTATTACTAGTTTCATTCCATATTATTATTGAAGCTTTTTATCCCAACCCTCTGGCCAGATCCACTCTTCATTATTACTATTATTTTATTACTAGATTCATTCCATCTTATT
This sequence comes from Ascarosepion bandense, assembly GCA_037127315.1. Lineage (NCBI taxonomy): Eukaryota > Metazoa > Mollusca > Cephalopoda > Sepiida > Sepiidae > Ascarosepion > Ascarosepion bandense. Next base: position 2,814,917 of record JBBBDQ010001016.1, on the reverse strand, counting down.
ATTGATGCTTTTTATCCCAACCCTCTGGCCAGATCCATTCTTCATTCTGACTATTATTTTATTACTACTTTGATTCCAACTTATTATTGATGCTTTTTATCCCAACCCTCTGGCCAGATCCACTCTTGATTATTACTATTATTTTATGACTAGATTCATTCCATCTTATTATTGATGCTTTTTATCCCAACCAGCTCGCCAGATCCACTCTTCATTATTACTATTATTTTATTACTATATTCATTCCATCTTATTATTGATGCTTTTTATCCCAACCCTCTGGCCAGGTCCACTCTTCATTATTATTATTATTTTATTACTAGATTCATTCCATCTTATTGTTGATGCTTTTTATCCCAACCCTCTGGCCAGATCCACTCTTCATTATTACTCTTATTTTATTACTAGATTCATTCCATCTTATTATTGATGCTTTTTATCCCAACCCTCTGGCCAGATCCATTCTTCATTCTGACTATTATTTTATTACTAGTTTCATTCCATCTTATTATTGATGCTTTTTATCCCAACCCCCTGGCCAGATCCACTCTTCATTATTACTATTATTTTATTACTAGTTTCATTCCATCTTATTGTTGATGCTTTTTATCCCAACCCTCTCGCCAGATCCACTCTTCATTATTACTATTATTTTATTACTAGTTTCATTTCATCTTATTATTGATGCTTTTTATCCCAACCCTCTGGCCAGATCCACTCTTCATTATTAATATTATTTTATTACTAGTTTCATTCCATCTTATTATTGATGCTTTTTATCCCAACCCTCTGGCCAGATCCACTCTTCATTATTAATATTATTTTATTACTAGTTTCATTCCATCTTATTGTTGATGCTTTTTATCCCAACCCTCTGGCCAGATCCACTCTTCATTATTACTCTTATTTTATTACTAGATTCATTCCATCTTATTATTGATGCTTTTTATCCCAACCCTCTTTCCAGATCCACTCTTCATTATTACTATTATTTTATTACTAGATTCATTCCATCTTGTTATTGATGCTTTTTATCTCAACCCTCTGGCCAGATCCACTCTTCATTATTACTATTATTTTATTACTAGATTCATTCCATCTTATTATTGATGCTTTTCATCCCAACCCTCTGGACAGATCCACTCTTCATTATTACTATTATTTTATTACTAGATTCATTCCATCTTGTTATTGATGCTTTTTATCTCAACCCTCTGGCCAGATCCACTCTTCATTATTACTATTATTTTATTACTAGATTCATTCCATCTTATTATTGATGCTTTTTATCCCAACCCTCTGGACAGATCCACTCTTCATTATTACTATTATTTTATTACTAGATTCATTCCATCTTGTTATTGATGCTTTTTATCTCAACCCTCTGGCCAGATCCACTCTTCATTATTACTATTATTTTATTACTAGATTCATTCCATCTTATTATTGATGCTTTTCATCCCAACCCTCTGGCCAGATCCACTCTTCATTATTACTATTAATTTATTACTAGTTTGATTCCATCTTATAATTGATGCTTTTTATCCCAACCCTCTGGCCAGATCCACTCTTCATTATTACTATTATTTTATTACTAGATTCATTCCATCTTATTATTGATGCTTTTTATCCCATCCCTCTGGCCAGATCCACTCTTCATTATTACTATTATTTTGTTACTAGATTCATTCCATCTTATTATTGATGCTTTTTATCCCAACCCTCTGGCCAGATCCACTCTTCATTATTACTATTATTTTATTACTAGATTCATTCCATCTTATTATTGATGTTTTTTATCCCAACCCTCTGGCCAGATCCACTCTTCATTATTACTATTATTTTATTACTAGATTCATTCCATCTTATTATTGATGCTTTTTATCCCATCCCTCTGGCCAGATCCACTCTTCATTATTACTATTATTTTGTCACTAGATTCATTCCATCTTATTATTGATGCTTTTTATCCCAACCCTCTGGCCAGATCCACTCTTCATTATTACTATTATTTTATTACTAGATTCATTCCATCTTATTATTGATGTTTTTTATCCCAACCCTCTGGCCAGATCCACTCTTCATTATTACTATTATTTTATTACTAGATTCATTCTATCTTATTATTGATGCTTTTATCCAAACCCTCTGGCCAGATCCATTCTTCATTCTGACTATTATTTTATTACTAGTTTCATTCCATCTTATTGTTGATGCTTTTTATCCCAACCCTCTGGCCAGATCCACTCTTCATTATTACTATTATTTTATTACTAGATTCATTCCATCTTACTATTGATGCTTTTTATCCCAACCCTCTGGCCAGATCCACTCTTCATTATTACTATTATTTTATTACTGGATTCATTCCATCTTATGGTTGTTGCTTTTTATCCCAACCATCTGGCCAGATCCACTCTTCATTATTGCTATTATTTTATTACTATATTCATTCCATCTTATTGTTGATGCTTTTTATCCCAACCCTCTGGCCAGATCCACTCTTCATTATTACTATTATTTTATTACTAGATTCATTCCATCTTATTATTGATGCTTTTTATCCCAACCCTCTGGTCAGATCCACTCTTCATTATTACTATTATTTTATTACTAGATTCATTCCATCTTATTATTGATGCTTTTCATCCCAACCCTCTGGCCAGATCCACTCTTCATTATTACTATTATTTTATTACTAGATTCATTCCATCTTATTATTGATGCTTTTCATCCCAACCCTCTGGCCAGATCCACTCTTCATTATTACTATTATTTTATTACTAGATTCATTCCATCTTATTATTGATGCTTTTCATCCCAACCCTCTGGCCAGATCCACTCTTCATTATTACTATTATTTTATTACTAGATTCATTCCATCTTATTATTGATGCTTTTTATCCCAACCCTCTGGTCAGATCCACTCTTCATTATTACTATTATTTTATTACTAGATTCATTCCATCTTATTATTGATGCTTTTCATCCCAACCCTCTGGCCAGATCCACTCTTCATTATTACTATTATTTTATTACTAGATTCATTCCATCTTATTATTGATGTTTTTTATCCCAACCCTCTGGCCAGATCCACTCTTCAATATTAATATTATTTTATTTCTAGATTCATTCCATCTTATTATTGAGGCTTTTTATCCCAACCCTCTGGCCAGATCCACTCTTCATTATTACTATTATTTTATTACTAGATTCATTCCATCTTATTATTGATGCTTTTTATCCCAACCCTCTGGTCAGATCCACTCTTCATTATTACTATTATTTTATTACTAGATTCATTCCATCTTATTATTGATGCTTTTCATCCCAACCCTCTGGCCAGATCCACTCTTCATTATTCCTATTATTTTATTACTAGTTTGATTCCATCTTATAATTGATGCTTTTTATCCCAACCCTCTGGCCAGATCAACTCTTCATTATTACTATTATTTTATTACTAGTTTGATTCCATCTTATTATTGATGCTTTTTATCCCAACCCTCTGGCCAGATCCACTCTTCATTATTACTATTATTTTATTACTAGTTTGATTCCATCTTATTATTGATGCTTTTTATCCCATCCCTCTGGCCAGATCCACTCTTCATTGTTACTTTTATTTTATTACTAGTTTCATTCCATCTTATTATTGATGCTTTTCATCCCAACCCTCTGGCCAGATCCACTCTTCATTATTCCTATTATTTTATTACTAGATTCATTCCATCTTATTATTGATGCTTTTTATCCCAACCCTCTGGCCAGATCAACTCTTCATTATTACTATTATTTTATTACTAGTTTGATTCCATCTTATTATTGATGCTTTTTATCCCAACCCTCTGGCCAGATCAACTCTTCATTATTACTATTATTTTATTACTAGTTTGATTCCATCTTATTATTGATGCTTTTTATCCCAACCCTCTGGCCAGATCCACTCTTCATTATTACTATTATTTTATTACTAGTTTGATTCCATCTTATTATTGATGCTTTTTATCCCAACCCTCTTGCCAGATCCACCCTTCATTATTACTATTATTTTATTACTAGTTTGATTCCATCTTATTATTGATCTTTTTATCCCAACCCTCTGGCCAGATCCACTCTTCATTATTACTATTATTTTATTACTAGATTCATTCCATCTTATTATTGATGCTTTTTATCCCAACCCTCTGGTCAGATCCACTCTTCATTATTACTATTATTTTATTACTAGATTCATTCCATCTTATTATTGATGCTTTTCATCCCAACCCTCTGGCCAGATCCACTCTTCATTATTCCTATTAATTTATTACTAGTTTGATTCCATCTTCTTATTGATGCTTTTTATCCCAACCCTCTGTCCAGATCAACTCTTCATTATTACTATTATTTTATTACTAGTTTCATTCCATCTTATTATTGATGCTTTTTATCCCAACCCTCTGTCCAGATCAACTCTTCATTATTACTATTATTTTATTACTAGTTTGATTCCATCTTATTATTGATGCTTTTTATCCCAACCCTCTGGCCAGATCCACTCTTCATTATTAGTATTATTTTATTACTAGTTTGATTCCATCTTATTATTGATGCTTTTTATCCCAACCCTCTGGCCAGATCCACTCTTCATTATTACTATTATTTTATTACTATTTTGATTCCATCTTATTATTGATGCTTTTTATCCCATCCCTCTGGCCAGATCCACTCTTCATTATTACTTTTATTTTATTACTAGTTTCATTCCATCTTATTATTGATGCTTTTCATCCCAACCCTCTGGCCAGATCCACTCTTCCTTATTCCTATTATTTTATTACTAGATTCATTCCATCTTATTATTGATGCTTTTTATCCCAACCCTCTGGCCAGATCAACTCTTCATTATTACTATTATTTTATTACTAGTTTGATTCCATCTTATTATTGATGCTTTTTATCCCATCCCTCTGGCCAGATCCACTCTTCATTATTACTATTATTTTATTACTAGTTTCATTCCATCTTATTATTGATGATTTTTATCCCAACCCTCTGGCCAGATCCACTCTTCATTATTACTATTATTTTATTACTAGTTTGATTCCATCTTATTATTGATGCTTTTTATCCCAACCCTCTGGCCAGATCCACTTTTAATTATTAATATTATTTTATTACTAGTTTGATTCCATCTTATTATTGATGCTTTTTATCCCAACCCTCTGGCCAGATCCACTCTTCATTATTACTATTATTTTATTACTAGTTTCATTCCATCTTATTATTGATGCTTTTTATCCCAACCCTCTGGCCAGATCCACTCTTCATTATTACTATTATTTTATTACTAGTTTCATTCCATCTTATTATTGATGCTTTTTATCCCAACCCTCTGGCCAGATCCACTCTTCATTATTACTATTATTTTATTACTAGTTTCATTCCATCTTATTATTGATGCTTTTTATCCCATCCCTCTGGCCAGATCCACTCTACATTATTACTATTATTTTATTACTAGTTTCATTCCATCTTATTATTGATGCTTTTTATCCCAACCCTCTGGCCAGATCCACTCTTCATTATTCCTATTATTTTATTACTAGTTTGATTCCATCTTCTTATTGATGCTTTTTATCCCAACTATCTGGCCAGATCAACTCTTCATTATTACTATTATTTTATTACTAGTTTGATTCCATCTTATTATTGATGCTTTTTATCCCATCCCTCTGGCCAGATCCACTCTTCATTATTACTATTATTTTATTACTAGTTTCATTCCATCTTATTATTGATGCTTTTCATCCCACCCTCTGGCCAGATCCACTCTTCATTATTCCTATTATTTTATTACTAGTTTGATTCCATCTTCTTATTGATGCTTTTTATCCCAACCCTCTGGCCAGATCCACTCTTCATTATTCCTATTATTTTATTACTAGTTTGATTCCATCTTCTTATTGATGCTTTTTATCCCAACCCTCTGGCCAGATCAACTCTTCATTATTACTATTATTTTATTACTAGTTTGATTCCATCTTATTATTGATGCTTTTTATCCCATCCCTCTGGCCAGATCCACTCTTCATTATTACTATTATTTTATTACTAGTTTGATTCCATCTTATTATTGATGCTTTTTATCCCAACCCTCTGGCCAGATCCACTCTTCATTATTACTATTATTTTATTACTAGTTTGATTCCATCTTATTATTGATGCTTTTTATCCCATCCCTCTGGCCAGATCCACTCTTCATTATTACTATTATTTTATTACTAGTTTGATTCCATCTTATTATTGATGCTTTTTATCCCATCCCTCTGGCCAGATCCACTCTTCATTATTACTATTATTTTATTACTAGTTTCATTCCATCTTATTATTGATGCTTTTCATCCCAACCCTCTGGCCAGATCCACTCTTCATTATTACTATTATTTTATTACTAGATTCATTCCATCTTATTATTGATGCTTTTTATCCCAACTCTCTGGCCAGATCAACTCTTCATTATTACTATTATTTTATTACTAGTTTCATTCCATCTTATTATTGCTGCTTTTTATCCCAACCCTCTGTCCAGATCAACTCTTCATTATTACTATTATTTTATTACTAGTTTCATTCCATCTTATTATTGATGCTTTTTATCCCAACCCTCTGGCCAGATCCACTCTTCATTATTACTATTATTTTATTACTAGTTTCATTCCATCTTATTATTGATGCTTTTTATCCCAACCCTCTGGCCAGATCCACTCTTCATTATTACTTTTTATTTTATTACTAGATTCATTCCATCTTATAATTGATGCTTTTTATCCCAACCCCCTGGCCAGATCCACTCTTCATTATTACTATTATTTTATTACTAGTTTCATTACATCTTATTATTGATGCTTTTTATCCCAACCCTCTGGCCAGATCCACTCTTCATTATTACTATTATTTTATTACTAGTTTGATTCCATCTTATTATTGATGCTTTTTATCCCAACCCTCTGGCCAGATCCACTCTTCATTATTACTATTATTTTATTACTAGGTTCATTCCATCTTATTATTGATGCTTTTTATCCCAACCCTCTGGCCAGATCCACTCTTCATTATTACTATTATTTTATTACTAGTTTCATTCCATCTTACTATTGATGCTTTTTATCCCAACCCTCTGGCCAGATCCACTCTTCATTATGACTATTATTTTATTACTAATTTGATTCCATCTTATTATTGATGCTTTTTATCCCAACCCTCTGGCCAGATCCACTCTTCATTATTACTATTATATTATTACTAGTTTCATTCCATCTTCTTATTGATGCTTTTTATCCCAACCCTCTGGCCAGATCCACTCTTCATTATTACTATTATTTTATTACTAGATTCATTCCATCTTATTATTGATGCTTTTTATCCCAACCATCTGGTCAGATCCATTCTTCATTCTGACTATTATTTTATTACTAGTTTCATTCCATCTTATTATTGATGCTTTTTATCCCAACCCTCTGGCCAGATCCACTCTTCATTATTACTATTATATTATTACTAGTTTCATTCCATCTTCTTATTGATGCTTTTTATCCCAACCCTCTGGCCAGATCCACTCTTCATTATTACTATTATTTTATTACTAGATTCATTCCATCTTATTATTGATGCTTTTTATCCCAACCATCTGGTCAGATCCATTCTTCATTCTGACTATTATTTTATTACTAGTTTTATTCCATCTTATTATTGATGCTTTTTATCCCAACCCTCTGGCCAGATCCACTCTTCATTATTACTATTATTTTATTACTAATTTGATTCCATCTTATTATTGATTGATGCTTATTATCCCAACCCTCTGGCCAGATCCACTCTTCCTTACATCTTTTATACAAGTCCACAATTTTTATGCTATTTTCACCAAACATCCCACAAGTCTTACTTTCCGTTCATGTGCTTTTTTTTAAGATTTTCTTCTGATACCCGGAATCGACACCCGATATCCTGTCGGGTCTCATCAAAATCTGTTTTTCATCCCTTTTATTTTTGGTTTTTTTCTTCGGATTATGCTCTAAATTAGTATAATTTTAGTTCTTTATCTTTGTCTTTGTCATAATACCTTTTATTCAGAGGACTTGTTTAGCTTTCAAAATTTTGTTCGCAAAGGAAAATTGTTTTGACATCAATACCGGAAATCAAAATGTTTCTTACATCCATTCATTTTTCTTTCAATCTTCGGTTTCACTTTGACTGGAAACAACTATTGCTTTTTAGTCTTTCGTGCCAATTTCCAATCTGAGCTCCAGTACCATGGATTAGTTTTAAAGCTTTCATTGTACCCGAGCAACGACGTGCTATACTGCTAGTATATATGTGCGATTATTAAATTGTCGTAATTATTTTATTATTTCAAATATTCTTTAGGCTGAGTCTGAGCTCCGGGACCATGGATTAGTTTTAAAACATTCATTCCACCCTAGCAACGGCGGGCTATACTGCTAGTCTATCTCTAAAGTTTCATTGCTTTGTCAGCTGGTATTATCATAATGTTGTCTTTCCTCTGTAGGGTTTTGATTGCCAGATTCCTTCGTTTTTTTTGTGTTTAATTTGGGTGGCTCAGCTTTCTCAAGCATTTGTCTCAATTTTCTATCTTAGCTCATCCGCCCAAGCATAATTAATGCTCAAGGCTATTTTCTCGATTCAGGCAATGATATCCAAGTATAGTGTCCGCCTGGAAATTGTTGCGATTTGAGACCCTTCTTCAGCATTGACTCTTCAGAGGCACTCAGCTGATATGGACGAGTGTTGATAACTGCATTCACAAGAGGGGACCTTGTATGAAACCTTATCTCTTAACCTATCCAATTTATATGCTTAGCAGAACTTGGTTGTATCAAATTCTTGTCTGAAGAATCTTTCTAGCTCATGGTGGATCCACTTTTGGTTTTCGCCAAAAGCGATTCTTTTAAGAAAGTTCTCCAGCCTCTGGGAGATAACAGGTGAGGACAACATTCCGAACAATGTAATTAAATCCTCAAACCATCAACCTTAATTTTAATCCTTTAATCCGGTTTGTTTTTTATTGTTGTAGATTCTAATTGAAAAACCACACAAAATAATAAATAACAAAATGTATATGGAGATAGAAAATATCCGTTATATTGAACAAAAATATACAAACTGGAACACGGGTTAGTCAATTCAGGAATACTAGGAATACCGTTAGTAGTAGAATCAATATGTACAGTCTTCTAGTGAAGAAGTATGTCCGGGTAATGAGTCTTTATCCAAAACAACTCTAACTTAATGTGCACCAACTTACTGATCAACTAAGCGGTTGTACAACTACACAACTGTCCTTTACAACTACTCAACTGTCCTTTACAACTACTACTCGCCGTTCACTGTATCGGCAAGATTATATACATCAGGCGAGTCCATTCTTATGTGCAAAATGGGGTGATGCCCAGCATTTATCATTCTCATTCCTTGTAAAAAACCTCTTTTGGTAGTCAAAAGTTATCTCCCTCTAACCCTCTGGCCCAGTGGATATAGACATTGGTTAGTTCCAGTGATTTGACCCAAAGAGTTGTGAGTTCAATACCAGGCTACAGCAGTGGTGAACAAGTAACTTACAGGATTAGAGGGAGATAATTCATGACTACTAAAAGAGACTTTACGCAAGGAATGAGAATGATATACCCAAGTATTTTTAATAAAGGGTTAGGATCGAAATTCTTAGTACCTGAAGGAGACCGGAGCGTACAACGGCCAAAACGTCGTACAAATGGCAACAAATATGAGAACAATAGTTCGAATAATGTGAATAATGTAAATTTATTTTATTTTCTTTTGCGAAAAAGTGAGAAGAAAATATATATATATATATATGCATATCCAGCATGTATATAAAATAATAATAAAAGAAAATAAAAGAAAGATAATAAAAAATATATTATAAAAATAAATAAACAAATAGATAAATAATAGCTGAAAAAGAAAAGGTGAATTTTGTATTTGCATTAATATTATCTATCTATCTATCTATCTATCTATCTATCTATCTATCTATCTATCTATCTATAAGTTTTTTTATATGTATGTATGTATGTATGTATGTATGTATCTATCTATCTATCTATCTATAAGTTTTTTATATGTATGTATCTATCTATCTATCTATCTATCTATCTATCAGTTTTTTATATCTATCTATCTAGCTATCTATCTATAAGTTTTTTCTATCTATCTATCTATCTATCTATCTATCTATCTATCTATCTATCTATCTATCTATCTATCTGTCAGTCTTGGGGAAAGAAAGGCAGAAATGTCCGGGCAAGCAGCATATCTGAGACAGGGGACAGGATCTAAATATTTAATCAGATATTTATTTCTATGTTTGCATGTGGTCATTAATTCACTTCTTTTGTTTAACAGATTAACGTTATTCAGGTTTTTAAAATAATTTCCTGTTCTATCATAAGGTTTGGTTTTCGCAATAATGCCCCAGGTAATAATTGGGCGTTTGTTGTTTTTTAATTGCCAAAAATATTTGGAGAGGGCAGTGCTATTCTGGTATTTATTATTATTTAAAGTCAATTTATGGTTATAGAATCTATTCTTTCATTTGTTGACTGTTAAACAAAAATAGTATCTAAAAGTGCCTTCAGAATGAATGTTAGCTTTGAAAATTATAGATTCGGTCATAAATTCACCTGTAAATGGACAGACTGTGTTTGACTGGCAGTTATATTTAATAAAATTACGGCTATATCGTGTTGAATACACTGGTTCCCGTCTGATTACCAAAGTTAAGCAACATCGAGCCTGGTCAGTACTTAATGGGTGACCATTTGGGAATACCAGGTGCTGTAAACGTAAGGACCAGGAATGGTCCACCGGTCCTCCAGGTTTGGGGGTTCGGTGCAGGGCTAACGACCTTGCCCCGTAAAATTGAATTGATATCAATACCGGAAATTAAAATGTGGCTTACATCCATTCATTTTTCTTTCAGTCTACGGTTTCACTTTGACTGGAAACAACTATTGCTTTTTAGTCTTTCGTGCCAATTTCCAAACTGTCTGAGCTCCAGTACCATGGATTAGTTTTAAAGCTTTCATTGCACCAGAGCAACGCCGAGCTATACTGCTAGTATATATATATATATATATATATATATATATATATATATATATTAGGTGCGATTAGTAAATTGTCGCAGGTATTTTATTATTTCAAATATTCTTTGGGCTGAATGTGAGCTCCAGGACCATGGATTAGTTTTAAAGCTTTCATTGCACCAGAGCAATGCCGAGCTATACTGCTAGTCTATCTCTAATGTTACAGAAACAGCAACAAAAAGTTGCTGCCCTATGCATAATCTGGGTGTGATGGATAAATGATGATGATATTTAATAAAGTTACTGTTATTTATATAGAATTACTATTATTTCGCAACTGTTTTTTACTTAATATCATACTGTTTGTTGTGATATATATTTATCATAGTTCTTCACACAACTCGACAGGCTCCAAAGGAGAATCAGTAATGTGATAGATAAAGTACTAATCCATCTCTTCCTTCCAGTTATGGGTTAAATAGCAGGACAGATTGGGTTCTATAGCCTTAGTGGGCAACCAGTCTACGCAGAAAGCAATGACAACCTACTGCGGGATAATCTTCTGCCCAGTCAGTCATGTCCCTTTCGAGACATGATCGCCCAAGCGTTTATCACGTATGGCACTTAACTGACTGAATGAAGATAATAGGTGGAAACTAAAGTAAAGCTTCTACTGGACAAAAAGTGGGGGGTCAGTTTTCTATTGTCATTAAGTAATAAACTGATCCCCCACTAATTATTACTTATTAATACAATCTGTCTCTTCTCCCTTCAGCTATATTTTAAAGAGCAGGATAGAAAATCTTCTGCCCAGTCAGTCATGTCCCTTTCGAGACATGATTGCCCAAGCGTTTATCACGTATGGCACTTAACTGACTGAATGAAGATAATAGGTGGAAACTAAAGTAAAGCTTCTACTGGACAAAAAGTGGGGGGTCAGTTTTCTATTGTCATTAAGTAATAAACTGATCCCCCACTAATTATTACTTATTAATACAATCTGTCTCTTCTCCCTTCAGCTATATTTTAAAGAGCAGGATAGAAAATCTTCTGCCCAGTCAGTCATGTCCCTTTCGAGACATGATCGCCCAAGCGTGTATCACGTATGGCACTTAACTGACTGAATGAAGATAATAGGTGGAAACTAAAGTAAAGCTTCTACTGGGCAAAAAGTGAGGGATCCGTTTTCTATTGCTATTAAGTAATAAACTGATCCCCCAATAATTAATACTTATTAATACAACCCGTCTCTTCTCCTTTCAGCTATAGTCTAAAGAGCAGGATAGAAAATCTTCTGCTCAGTCAGTCATGTCTCTTTCGAGACATGATCGCCCAAGCGTGTATCACGTATGGCACTTAAATAAACCAACTGACCGATTTAGCGGCTCGACTCTAGCCACTTTCTCATCGACTGAATGTGGCTTTTCTATCTGTTCTATAAATATTTTCATGGCTTCTGCTCCGACGGACACTTAAGTCACTGGTGTCCCTGCCACAGGTGTTTACTTGTGCAACCAGACTGGCAGTTGGGTTCCACCCATTCACACTTAGATCAACCAAATGCAGCTGACAAATCTACTTCATCAGCTTCTTATCTGTCACTTCTAGCCCGTGGAACTCTCTTCCCTATTCTTACTTTCCTGACGGCTACAACCTCCAGGAATTTAAATGCAAGGTCAATACTCATCTCTTAACCACTTGACTCTAGTTCTTTCTACACCACCCTGTATATCCTATTCTTTCTCTCCACATTTGCCATTGTCATCATACCTGGATTCCCATCCTTCTCTTGCTCCTTTCTAACTGGTTCGTCTTTCTTTTCACTCTCCCCTATCTAATCTCTTTACTCTTATGTAGCCCCCTGCAGATGGTTTACATTTAAAATGGTTTTAAATGTAAATCATCTGCACAACACCAGCATTGCCTGATGATGAGAATTTATCTCAAAACATAGAAATTTCCATGACACAATGTAAAATTGACATAACCATATAATTATATTATATTATATTAAGCTCTATAATACTCATTATATTGAGCACTGTTTATAATAAAATAAATGCCAGAGCACTCAAAATCTAAAAAAACCTTGAGTCCTCTTCTCTTGGGATTATATATATGTATATATATATATAGATATATGTGTGTGTATGTGTATTTGTATTTGTATACATATATTTTAATTCAGATACTTCAATCCAAGGGAAAAAAGCAGGAAGGTAAATTCCAAAAACCCGATCCTAATTAATATTAAAAAATTTATTTTAATATCAAAAATGATACAGGAAGAGAGCTCCATGTAATAAAATATTACAGAGCAAATATAAATTAAAAAAGGATTAATTCAATGATGTTGAATGGCCATTTCGATATGAAGATCCCCACGGGGGATAACACATCACCTCAGCAACAGAAAAATCCTTTCAGAAACTGGAGAAAAATTAGTCTACTTTTCCTTTTTAAATAGATTTGCAAAGAAATTAAAAAAGAAAATAAAAAGGAAAAATAAAGGAAAAGAAAAAAATAAAACAAAATAAAATCAAATAAACAAGAAAAGAAAAAAATATATATATATATGGGTAAGTGTGTGTGCATGAATGTATATATGCGTGCATGTATGTATGTGTGTGTATCCTAACCGCTGGACGTGTGTCCAGTTAGGGCCCCGGTTGTCCAACAACATAAGTCTGCCTGTATATGTATCTCATCTCAGTGCGGTGTGATGTTTTCTTTTGACTCGTTGACCTGGCTAAAGAGTATCAATTTCATGAACATCGCCTTATCTATCTAGTTCATCTGAAGATTTATATGTCACGGCCGTGGCGTGCGTATATGTGTCTGTGTGCGCGTAGTCAGTGTAAAAGACATACATGTTCGTATACTATTATATTATAATTTTAGCAACAAGAACAAAGTAGATATAAGTATTAATTAATAATAATGATCTGACTTCAATCAAATCTTAATAACAATACCCACCAAAATTAACCTTAAGCCTGCTCGCATATTTTCCAAATTAGAAGTTGCTTTACTCTGATTGGTCCACATTGTATATACAATAATGCCTCCCTGATTAAAGGGGTCATGCTCGTTTTCAGACTTTTAAACCATTCATTTCAGAACAATCACATCACTTATAAAGACACAAAAGTGTCGAAACAAAATGGCTACTCTTGTAGTAATATTGTACTATACCCATGTTATAATTTATGAATAAATAATATATAAAAGATTTTTAAACAAAATTTCGAACGTGTTAGAAAGGATTAAAAAATTGATAATATTAATTAAAAAATACTTTCATCTTTCCTCTTAATAATAACTTTTTTTTAATCATATCTAAAAAAATCGGGTTATAGAAGGAGTGGTCCGATTTTAATCAAATTTGATACACTCATAGACAAAGACATAAGAAACGATATTCAGAAGTTTCAAGGTTGCAGTTCTTACAATAGTGCAGAAAATCGATAATATATATATATATATATATATATATATATATATTTAGTATATCGAGGCAGCAAGTAATTTTCTAGACACATGCTATTAAATATAAGAGACAATGAATGTCTATTATGTTTAATCATGAGCCGTTCTAAACGTCGTATTTTTGCTTTAATTTCAGTTGAAAATAAAGACAAAAATTCTCCAACATTTGGATAATTATTTATTGGTTTTCTTCTAAGCTTTCGGATCACATGAGCCATCTTCAGAGAGGTCGTTCAAACTGAAATATTATAAAATCCACCATCACCGACGATTTTATTTTGTGTTGTCATAAAACTCCGCTTGGCAACGGCAATAGTTACCAAAAATAATAAACGCAGTTCTTAAGTTTGCGATGCGGTTTTATGACGTCACACCGCGGGATAGCGCGAAATGACAACAAAACCATCTAGTCAAATGCAATGTAATATGTTATTTCCTGTTTTAAAGTTGATTTTATTGAGTGTTGGTTGTTTTGATTTGATGTACATGGCCTCCAATATCTGCAGGTTCCTCTTACTGTGTGTATGAGTAAGGATCACCGTATTGTTGACCAAAATCTGTCTGATATTACCTACATGTTTATGTTTTTCAGAGAAATGTTGTTTAATAGTACTCTGATCAGAAAGATGACAAGTCTACGGGAGAGCGTGGTTGTGGTAAAACCAATATATGTACTAGGTTTTTGATTAGTATCAGAGATGCAATCTCTGAATGGGCATGTAAATTGGTACACTACATTGGTTTTTTTGTAAAGAATTTAGTTTAGTGCTTGTTG
This sequence comes from Ascarosepion bandense, assembly GCA_037127315.1. Taxonomy (NCBI): domain Eukaryota; kingdom Metazoa; phylum Mollusca; class Cephalopoda; order Sepiida; family Sepiidae; genus Ascarosepion; species Ascarosepion bandense. The sequence continues at coordinate 2,799,542 of JBBBDQ010001016.1, read as the reverse complement.
TGTTATTATAGACTATGAGGTCAATTGTTTTAAACTTTTTATAATATATAATGAGTTTAATTTGATTATTACTTTCGACTGGTTTAACATTTCTACGTATTACGTTTGTGAGAGTTTTTTTCATCTTGTTTATAATTATTATGTATTTGGTTGCAATAGTATAAGTTAATAGCGTTATGTTTATTTTGATGTAAACCATTATTATTAATATTATCATTATTGTTAGAGCTATTGTTAAGTTTGTTGAGATACATTTTAATTTGTTGATAAATAACGGATATAATGCCTCCGGGCCGCCTTGTGTTCGCCGAACGTAAGGGGCCTTTAGACATTTAGCATTTAACTCCTGCCGAGAGTCAAGACTCTGAGTCAAAGTACATTTCAAAACAGGTTTATTGAAACTCGGACAAGTTAAAAAAACTGAAAGAAAGAGAAAGACATTGTTTAGGAAAACAATATAACAACAAATGAATGGAAGGGGAAAACATTCAAGTGGAGCTGAGTAACGGCGGGTTCAGAGAAGAAAAATGGAAAGTCTGCACGTGGGGGAAGATGAACACGGTTCGTTTAAACAAGGGGGAAATATTGCGAGATAAGTTCAGTCTGTATTTGGGAAAGGAAAAAAGATAAAGCTTACCGGAGATGTCGAAGGGATTTAGTGTGACAGAAAGAAAGAAAGAAGGCGCATGCCGTCCGCACGCCGTCAGCGAAGCTGTCGAAAAGGCCAGGGCACCGGCGGAAGTAACCGGAGTAAGGTGAGAGAGACCCTTTGGATAGGAGGGCTGGAAGGGAGGTAAGCCGTAGCAGACTGGTAACATGATACTCCCCGCCTGACGTATGACACGTCATAAATAGTTATTCTTTGGCGCTGAGAAGGACAATTTCAGTGATGGGTCTAAGGAGGAGTCTAGCGCAATTCCCAGTGTAGATCTTGACCTCAACTTTACGTACTAGATTGTCCTCACTAGGGAAGACACGGGTTATAAGTCCTAGAGGCCACTTGTTTCTGCTGGTTTGCTCGTCCCTGAGCAGCACCACGTTCCCCGGTTCAAGGTTGGGTACCTCCGACCTCCATTTGGAACGTTTTTGGATCGAGGATAGATATTCTCTTCTCCACCTGCTCCAAAAAATCTCGGCCAGATGCTGAACGAATTTCCACTGGCTTCTTAGGATGTCCTTGGGTCCGTATTCACGCTCGTGCGTGAAGGGAACACCTGTTTTTTGAGTGAGGAGGATAGCAGGGGTAAGTATCAGGGGTTGATCCGGATCTGACGACACAGGAATGAGGGGGCGGGCATTGATTATGTAAGAGACCTCCGCCAAAAATGTGGTGAGCGATTCATGGGTCATCCTATGCTTGTACTGCAAGAACATGGCATCCAATATTCTTTTTGCTATGCCGATCATCCTTTCCCAAGCTCCTCCCATATGTGGAGCATGGGGAGGGTTGAAAGACCAGGTGCACTCCTGCCCTGCCAAGTATCTAGAGACTGAGCTTATATCTATGGGAGACTCGATGCCCAGCTCCCTGCAAGCGCCCACAAAGTTGGTTCCGCAATCGGAGCGTATGTGCTTAGCGGGGCCGCGGATGGCGAAGAAGCGTCTGAGCGCGTTGATGAGGCTGGAGGCGGTCATTGATTCAATGACTTCAATGTGAACACCTCGAGTGCTCATACAAGTAAACATTACCGCCCACCTCTTGCTGTTGGCGAGTCCGCCTCTAGTTCGGCGTGAGGAGACTACCCAAGGACCAAACACATCTAAGCCGATGTTGGTGAAGGGAGGACTAGTGCTGAGACGGTCGGCAGGAAGGTCAGCCATCTTCTGTGTCAGGGTGGGGTTCCTGAGTTTTTGGCAGGTGACGCAGCGGTGAATGTGCCGGCTCACGCATCTCTTCCCACCGATTATCCAAAATCCTGCTGCACGGATGGCTCCCTCGGTGAACAGACGTCCCTGGTGTTTGGATTGCTCGTGGTAGTAGCCCACGATCAAAGATCCGACGTGGTGTCTCCCAGGGATGACAATAGGGTTTTTCTCTCTGGTTTCGATCTCTGCTTTGCCAGTGCGACCCCCAATCCTCAACAAGCCGTGATTGTCGATGAAAGGATTGAGGTCTTTAAGCGGGCTGCCTTTAGGGAGATCCTCCTTGCGTGCTATACTCAAGAGTTCTTCAGGGTAGACTTCTTCCTGCACCGATCGGATGATGGTATTTTTTGACTGTGAGAGTTCCTCGACAGTGCGTGTTTTGGGGCAATAATGCCACCCTCTACATTCACCTTTTGAGGTGGTATGAGCTTGGTGGAAGGTGCCAGCGATATGTATGAGATTGGCTAGGGCTCTAGTCAACGACAGCCAAGTGGAAAACCTCTCAAAACGCAGCGTAGTGAGCTGTAGATTTGCCGAAGACGTAGCTAACGTGGACACTTGAGGACGGACGTCTGCGTCTCTTTCTGGATTTATTAGATCGTAGCCGGGGTCGTCCTTGCCTCCTGGCAGAGGAAAGCTGGGGCCATTGAGCCAGGTGGTGGTTTGCAGGTGAGATGCGGGCACGGAACGAGTGCCGAGGTCAGCGGGGTTCAGGTCTGTGTGTATGTATCTCCATTGATCGGGGTGAGAGGATCTTCGTATCCGCAGTACTCGATTGCTAACATACACATAGAAACGTCTAGTTTCGTTGTGGATGTAGCCTAACACCACTTTGCTGTCAGTGTAGAAGGTGGTGGAATGAGGCTTCAGGTCAATCTCGGAAGAGATCAGCTCACTCAGTTCCGTTGCAAGGAGGGCCGCGCAGAGCTCTAGTCTTGGAATCGAGTGTTCGGGCCGTGGAGCTAGCTTTGCTTTCCCCATGACGAAGCCAACGTGGCTTTTTCCTTTACCGTCGATGACTCTGAGGTAGGCTACTGCAGCGATGGCTTTAGTGGATGCATCGGAAAAGATGTGCAGCTCTCTGCGTGCCGCTTTAGAGGGAGGTAGAGTTGTAAACATCCTAGGGATGAGAATCTCGTTTAGGGCCTTTAAGGAGTCTCTCCACAACGACCAAGGTTCGTACATCTCCTTGGGTAGGGGGAGTCCCATTCGGCGTTCTTGTCCGTCAACTCCCTCAGGATGAATTTTCCCTCGATAGCGACGGGGGCAGCAAATCCCAGAGGGTCGTACAGGCTGTTGAGCGTCGACAGGACACCTCTGCGTGTAAACGGCTTTTCTGATGTTGGCACGCTGAACGTGAACATGTCCTTCCCGATGTCCCACTCAAGCCCGAGGCTGCGCTGTCTAGGTAATTCATCTGTGCCCAAATCGAGGTTCTTCATAACGCTCGCATGGTCTGTGGAAGGGAAGGCGCCCATGACTCTTCTACTGTTGGAGGCTATTTTATGAAGCCTTAAATTAGACTGCGCCAAGATGTCCTGTGTGTTCTTGATTAAGGAAATGGCTTCTTCCTCGGTGGTGAAGGATCCCAAACAGTCATCAATGTAAAAGTTGTTATTGACCAATTGCTCGACTGCTGGGTCGTAGTTAGGCAGGCCCTTCTTAACCGCCTGCCGAAGGCAGTAGACGGCTATGGATGGGGATGGGCTATTTCCGAATACATGGACCCTCATCCTGTATTCCGTCATCTCCTTGCTAGGATCGTTTTCTAGGTACCAAAGGAACCTTAGGTAGTTCCTGTGCTCTTCCTTTACCAGGAAGCAGTGGAACATCTGTTCGATGTCTGCCATGACGGCGACAGGCTCCATTCGGAAACGACTGAGGACGCCAATCAATGAGTTGTTAAGGTCGGGTCCGCTTATTAACACATCGTTGAGGGATATTCCATCGTGCTTAGCGCTGGAGTCGAAGACTACCCGGATTTTGTCCGGTTTTTTAGGGTGGTACACGCCGAAGATGGGCAGGTACCAACATTCCTCATCTTGTTTGTGTGGAGGGGCCTTTTCCGCATGGTTGTTTTCGAACAGTCTCTCCATGAAGGAGAAGAAGTGCTTCTTCGTATCTGGCTTCTTTTCCAGGTTACGGACTAATCCGGTAAACCGTCTTTCGGCCAGTATCTTGTTTGGAGGGAGACGGCGTCTTGGGGTTTTGAACGGCAAGGGAGCAACCCAGTTGTGGTCGGTGTCCCTCTCGACTTCTCGTTCCATGAGGTTGAGGAAAGCAATATCCTCAATGGAGGGGGCTACCTTTTCGTCATCACTGGTCCGTTGAAATATATAGCCATCGTTATCGGTGGAGTAAAGCCCGTTGCCGATGTAGTTCTCCTGAACTTTAAAGTTGTTCGGGCATAATTCGAAAAGGGTAGGGTGGCCTCCCTCGGATACATTTGTATGCATCGTTTTCACCACGGTGGGTGGGTGAAATCTCCCTAGGCAGACGTTGCCTACTATCACCCACCCCAGGTCCAGCCTTTGTGCGTAAGGGGCGTCATGGGGCCCGTTTATGTGTTCACGTACCTTGTGAACTCTCAGGATATCACGTCCTAGAAGGAGCATTATAGGGGTTTTAGGCTCCGGAGTAGGGATGAGGTGCGCTATCTTCTTCAAATGGGGATGGTGGAAGGCTGCCTCAGGTGTGGGAATGCTGGACCTGTCGTCGGGTATTCTGTTACATTCCACCAAGCTGGGAAGAGGAAGGCTGATCTTTCTGTCCAAGGATTCCACCTGGAAGCCTGTCGCTCTTCTTCCCATGGTTTGAGTTACTCCTGCGCAGGTTTTAAGGGAGTATGGGAAACTGGGCTCGTTGCTGTTGAATCTATCGAAGAAGCTTGAGTTTGCCAAAGACCGGTTGCTCTGCTCATCGATAATGGCGTACATCCTCACTGCCTTGTCGGGTTGATCTGCAGGGTAAACGTTGACGAGGCATATCTTGGAACAGGAGTTCTCCGAGAGGTCGCCGCCACAGATTTGAGTGCACTGCGAAACTACTCCGGCAGCTGCAGGGGTTTTATCCTCCCCGCCGTCCTTAGTGGCGGGTTTAGTGCTGATGGTCTCTGGTGGTGGTCCAGGATGGAGAGCAGTGTTGTGATCTTTGCTGTTGCATTCATTGCATGTAACATCTGCTTTACAGAATCTTGCCACGTGCGCGGTGGAAGCACAGCACTTAAAACAGATGCCCCTGTTTCTGACGAAGGTCTTGCGCTCTGTCAATGCCTTTTCTCGGAAGGCCCGGCATTTCAGCAGTGGGTGGTGGGACTTCTCATGTAGCGGGCAGTACTGGGTCAAGTCCCTTGCTTCACTGTGGGGACGTGTGGTGTCGGAGGGCGTAGGAGATACCATGGTTTTGTGTACCGTTACAATTTTTTGTTTGTTTTCTTTACGGGAGAACCCGCTAGCTAGAAGATTGACTTTGAAACTAGGATCATTCCTGATCCTAGCTTGTCGTGATACAAAGCTCACGAATACCTCGAAGGGGGGAAACATGACTCGGTGTCGTTCCTTGTAGTCGGATCCGACTGATAGCCATTCATCTTGAAGCGAGGGTGGTAACTTGGCCACAAAGGGATGAAGGCCTCGAGCAGTGTCCAGGAAGGCAAGGCTGGGGAGATCTCCATCCTCTTTAGCGGACAGGAGTTCTGTGGCCAAGTCGCTGAGTTCTCTCAGTCTGGGGAATTCATCGCCCGATAATTTGGGAAAATTGTCGATTCTTCTGAAGAGGGCGTCTTCAATCATTTCAGGGGCGCCGTAACATTCCTCGAGTCGCTCCCATATTCTTTGGAGTCCCCTTTCAGGGTGGTTGAGGTGGGCTGACCTTAGCCTCTCGGCATGTTCCCGTGACTCTTTGCCGAGCCCTCTCACTAAAAGGTCCATCTCTTCATCACGTGTGAGTCTGAGGCGTCTTACGGCGCCTTGGAAGGACCGTTTCCACTTTTTATAATCTTCTGGTCTATCATTAAAAGGTGGCAAACCAGTGGTCATAAGTTCTCGCCGGGTTAGATACCTCATGAATTCCGTGGTTTGTTGAGGCTGGAGGATGCCCCTAGTGTGAGAGGGGTACCAGTTGTCGCGTGGTTCATTGCCCCCGATGTGTGAGTTGGGAGAATGGTAGCTTATGACGGGGGGTGTCGTTTGGACGGGTCTATCCAGATTAGCCAGTCTATGTGAGGCGAGCTGGCTTACCTGAGCGCTCTCTTCATTGGGAAGTGGTAGGGGTCCAGGCATCTCTTGTTTTGGTTGCTTCGCTTGGTCGGCTAAATACTCCCTGACCCGTGCGCTGGGGTCGACCGGAGCGGAGATAAGTTTCATGCGGTGATGGCTGGACCGTTCGCTTTCCTGTTCGGCAGCTTCCCTTAAGACTTCTGCTTCGGCTGCGGCTACAGCCGCTTCCTTTCTAGCTTTTATCCTCTCTAGCTCCATTTTAACCCTCAGTTCCTCATCAATGTAGGCCACGCGTGTTCTAGCAGCTTCCGCCTTCGCTTGGGCGGCAACAGCGGCGGCCGCTGTGGACGACCTTCGGGAAGTCCGAGAGCGGGTTGAGGAGTGGGTCCTCGAGCGACTCGACAAATTTTCTTCCATAGTTGGGGTGAGGGAGCAAAAGGTGGTGACCGTGTAGAGACACTACTCTAGTTGACCGTGACGCTCGAGTTCTGACGGTCCAGGACCGTTAAACAACTTTCCGTAAGGAGGGAAAACGTCTTTCTTTCACTGGAATTTCTACGGGACATCTATCTCCGTTTTTTTACTATAATGCCTCCGGGCCGCCTTGTGTTCGCCGAACGTAAGGGGCCTTTAGACATTTAGCATTTAACTCCTGCCGAGAGTCAAGACTCTGAGTCAAAGTACATTTCAAAACAGGTTTATTGAAACTCGGACAAGTTAAAAAAACTGAAAGAAAGAGAAAGACATTGTTTAGGAAAACAATATAACAACAAATGAATGGAAGGGGAAAACATTCAAGTGGAGCTGAGTAACGGCGGGTTCAGAGAAGAAAAATGGAAAGTCTGCACGTGGGGGAAGATGAACACGGTTCGTTTAAACAAGGGGGAAATATTGCGAGATAAGTTCAGTCTGTATTTGGGAAAGGAAAAAAGATAAAGCTTACCGGAGATGTCGAAGGGATTTAGTGTGACAGAAAGAAAGAAAGAAGGCGCATGCCGTCCGCACGCCGTCAGCGAAGCTGTCGAAAAGGCCAGGGCACCGGCGGAAGTAACCGGAGTAAGGTGAGAGAGACCCTTTGGATAGGAGGGCTGGAAGGGAGGTAAGCCGTAGCAGACTGGTAACATGATAACGGAGTTAGGAAATCCATTATTGACTAGTGTTTGCTTAATGTTGTGTAATTCTTTATAAAATATAGATTTGGAAGAAGATATCATTTGTGTGCGTTGAAGTAAGTTTTTTATAACAGCTAACTTATATCGTTGGGGACATTCACTGTTATAATTAAGAAGTAATATATATATATTACCAAGTATTGTTGGAATAATATTCCTTGTCCAAAGAACCACTATATTATCATTAAATAATAATTTTAGCAACAAGAACAAAGTAGATATAAGTATTAATTAATAATAATGACCTGACTTCAATCAAATCTTAATAACAATACCCACCAAAATTAACCTTAAGCCTGCTCGCATATTTTGCAAATTAGAAGTTGCTTTACTCTGATTGGTCCACATTGTATATATAGTTTGATTAGAAATAAGCGAAAATGTCTATTTAATGTTTCATTCTATGTTTCCCATTTTTGTACTCGAAATTGTAAAAGAACTGCATGAAGTTTATATTAAATTTATTGTTTTCTTCAAATATTTTAAAAATTACAAACTGCTTTTTCAAACCCTACATATCAGATGCTACATTTAACTCAGAATATTATGAAAATTGCACAGAGATGTAATAATATAAGCTGAAGAGTAGATGTGCAATGGTAGATGTGCAAATGTTAAACATTGTAACAACAAATTCCGGAATTTTTTTTTTTTAATCACATCACCCCAAGCAAGGCGGCAAGGCCACTGGCGTGCAGGGGTCTACGTAAGAGTGAATAGATTGGAAAAGAGAAAACGGGAAACCATGTCCTAAACAGGGAACAAGGGATGAGCCTCTACACCTGTTCAATAGATGTGGGTGGAGTGTGAACTGGGCGATAGATAGATCTATCTACTCCAATTGAAAAAAACACAGAGTGAGAAGATTTGAAAAGAAAAAGCCGGAAACCACATCCTAAACAGGAAACAAGGGATGAGCCTCTTCACCTGTTCAATAGACGTGGGTGGGGTGTGAATTGGGCGATAGTTTAGTCTATCTACTCCAATTGAAAAAAAAAAGAAAAAAAAGAAAAGAGTGAAAAGATTGGAAAAGAGAAAGCCGGAAACCACATATTAAACAGGGAACAAGGGATGAGCCTCTTCACCTGTTCAATAGACGTGGGTGGAGTGTGAATTGGGCGATAGATAGATCAATCTACTCCAATTAATGTCGTAAAAATAAACAACACGTGGATGTGCGTTGTGGTGCAGTAGATATCGACTCGGAACGACAAATCGGGGAACCGAGTTCGAATTCCAGTAGAATTCCTTGCATTCACTTACGCGCAAATACCCTTGGGAAAGGTATTAATTCATCTCTTCCCTCCTATTATCGGTTAAATAACAGGATAGATTGGGTTCTATAGCGTTGGTCGGCAACCAATCTACCGCAGAAAGCAATGGCAACCTATTGTGAGGTAATCTTCTGCCCAGTCAATCATGTCTCTTTCGAGACATGATCGCATAAACCACTTAACTGACTGAATATAATAGTTGGAAGCATAAATATTCTACTAGGAAAAATTGGGGGATCACTTTTCTATTGTTATTAAGTAATAAACTGATCCCCCAATAATTAATACTTATCAATACAATCTGTCTTTTCTCCCTTCAGGTATAGTTTGAAGAGCAGGAGAGAAAATCTTCTGCCTAGTCAGCCATGACTCTTTTGAGACATGATCGCCCAAAGCGTGTATCACTTATGGCACTTAACTGACTGAATGAAGATAATAGTTGGAAACATCAGTAAAACTTCTACTGGGCAAGAAGTGGGGGATCAGTTTTCTTTTGTTATAAAAGCAAAAGAATACGGACTACACCGAACTATCAGCTTAATGAGTCGCATCACAAAACATTCTCCGAATCCTGATGAATAGAGCGAGAAGCAGAATCAGGTCAGAGATAGGACAAGATCAGGGTGGGTTCGTCAAAGACTCTGGAACAAGGAACGCCTTATTTAGGATTAGGATGCTCTCCGAAACGTCAGTACAAATGAAGAAGGACTTGTACCTATGTTTTATTAATTATGCAAAGAAATTCGACAAAATACGCCACAAAGAATTGATGGAGATGCTTAGCAGCCTCGACATATTTGGGAAAGACATAAGAGTAATCAAGAATCTCTACTGGTAGCAAACTGCCTGCATACGGACAGATAACGATTTCAGCAGATAGAAAGGGGCGTAAGACAAGGATGTGTTTTTTCACCGGATCTGTTGAACTTGTACAGCGAGAATATTTTGAGGAACCTAGATGCTACACCAGGATTTGTTATTGAAGGCCACAATTTGAACAACATAAGATACGCAGATGATACAGTGCTGATAGCAGACACAAAAAGGAAACTACAAGACCTCCTACAGAAGGCAGCTGATGAGTGTGACAAAAAAAAGACTACAAATAAACTGCAAGAAAACCGAATGCATGATCATCAGCAAAAAGAGCAACCCAAAATGCCAAATACAGGTGGGGATACTAGAATCAAGCAATTACGAAAATTTAAATACCTAGTAAGCGTTCTAACAGGAGATGGAAAGTGCGACACAGAAATCCGGAGGTGAATTGGCATGGCGAAGGGCGTGGTCAAGAACCTGAGTAAAGTACTAACACACGGGAAAATTTCACTAGAAACAAAGAACAAAGTGCAAGATTGCTATGTGATGTCAGTTCTTCAATATGTCAGTGAATGTTGGACAATATCATCAAAGATGAAGAAAAAACTTGAAACAAATAGAATGTGGTTCTACAGAAGGATGCTGTGAATATCATGGATCGAGCATGTGAGCAATGATGAGGTTTTGGAAAGGATGGAAACGAAAAGGAAATTAATACTGAGAATCAGGAAGAGACAGCTAATGGCCCTGTGACATGCAATGAGGAAGGAGGGCTTGGAGAACCTGATACTGACAGGCCAGATAGAGGGGAAAAGAGACAGGGGAAAGGAGCGGATAACATATTTGAAAGGTCTGAGCAGGTAGATGTCAGAACAAGGGTTAATTAATTAATTAATTAAATCGTTCATTTTGCGCGGGAAGTACTTTTGTCTAAACGCAGATATTTTATTTGAATAGCTTATTGAAACGACAAAGGCATAACTCGTAAATTTATTAACTTAAATCAGTTTATCTTCCTTCTAAGTGCAAATGAGACAGAAAATGTCTAAATAAATGCACCTCTCTCTCTCTCTCTCTCTCTCTCTAGCGTTTCGAACCAGATAGTAAAAAAAATGACTAAAGTTCTTTTATTTCTCGCTCTTTTCCTATGGTTATTCGGGGTCTATCTCCGTAGCGTCGTCGACGGCGTCGATACAGCACTGGTCTTCGGGTTGACTTTTACAACGATGCCCACGTTGTGAAATTTGATCTCAAGGATGTCACGTTGAATTTTAACTAGGTATCTCTCCGCCAAGTCGAACAAAGTTGGATGCGCGCGCACTATTTATTGAAAACGGCACCAAAAATAAATTGAATGAAGACTGAAAAAAAAAATCTTTTCCCAACAAAAAAAATATCGTCTTTTTTTTCCTCTGTTCATATTGGAACAGAATATATTTTTCCTAGTTGATTCTTTTCTATCTGTAATAATTAATAGACTTGCCTCAAACTTTTGTCGTTTTTAACGTTTATCCTCTTGATATCTCTTCCAAACGTCATTCACTTGCCATCAAATATGTCTCGTGTTGCTTTCGTTTGTCTTTCTTGCTTTCTATTCGTTCTAGACTCTCTGGGCTCTTCTTCCTCATTACGGGTTCCAGAAGCGCCAGTTGTCTCTTCCTGATGCAAAGTATAACTTTCCTTTTCGTTTGCATCCTCTCCAAAACTTAGTCGTTACTTGCATGTTCCGTCCATGGTATCCTCAGCATCCTTCTGTAGAACTATATTTTTGTTGCTTCGAGTCTCTCATTTATCTTTGGGGGATCATTTGCTACCATAAAGAAGGTCAGATATCCCATAATAGTCCAGTATCCTTTTTTTTTATTTCCAATGAAATCTGTTTCTCAATACTCTACTCAACCTGTGGAACGCATCACTGGCCACGCCAATACACCGTCTGATTTCAGTGTCACACTTTCAGTCTTCAGTTAGAACGCTTCTCATGTATTCAAATTTCTGTACCTGGTTGAATTCATTATCCACAACTTGTAATTGGCATTTTGGACTCCTCTTTTTACTGATTACCATACATTCTACTTTCTTGTAGTTTATGTTTAGTCCTTTCTTTTCAACCTCCTATGGTTGAGTTTTGTTTAACGGCATATCAACCTCTGTGGGTTATTTAATGCCAAAAAGTTGGGGTTTTAAGGTTTTGTTTTTTATAATGTTTGGTTATATCTCACTATAGGTTGATTTAGTCAGGTTATGAATTTGAGTTTGAGTTTTGTTTAACGGCATATCAACACCTCTGTGGGTTATTTAATGCCAAAAAGTTGGGGTTTTAAGGTTTTGTTTTTTTATAATGTTTGGTTATATCTCACTATAGGTTGATTTAGTCAGATTATGAATTTGAGTTTGAGTTTTGTTTAACGGCATATCAACACCTCTGTGGGTTATTTAATGCCAAAAAGGTGGGGTTTTAAGGTTTTTTTTATAATGTTTGGTTATATCTCACTATAGGTTGATTTAGTCAGATTATGAATTTGAGTTTGAGTTTTGTTTAACGGCATATCAACACCTCTGTGGGTTATTTAATGCCAAAAAGTTGGGGTTTTAAGGTTTTGTTTTTTATAATGTTTGGTTATATCTCACTATAGGTTGATTTAGTCAGATTATGAATTTGAGTTTTGTTTAACGGCATATCAACACCTCTGTGGGTTATTTAATGCCAAAAAGTTGGGGTTTTAAGGTTTTGTTTTTTTATAATGTTTGGTTATATCTCACTATAGGTTGATTTAGTCAGATTATGAATTTGAGTTTGAGTTTTGTTTAACGGCATATCAACACCGCTGTGGGTTATTTAATGCCAAAAACGTGGGGTTTTTAGGTTTTGTTTTTTTATAATGTTTGCTTATATCTCACTATAGGTTCATTTAGTCAGATTATGAATTTGAGTTTGAGTTTTGTTGAACGGTATATCAACACCTCTGTGGGTTATTTAATGCCAAAAAAGGTAGAGTTTTAAGGTATTTTTTTAAAATGCTTGGTTATAGTGAGAAGGTTGATTTAGTCAGATTTTGATAAAAATTTTGTGTTTTTATTCTTTTTTATTTTAGTAAACTGAAATTGTCTTCTAGATTTGTATTCAAAAATATTTTGCTGAGAATAATGTTTTTCCTTCAAAAATGTGTTATGGTAATCATTTTTTTCTTCAAAAATGTATCTTTTTCTACAAAGTCTACTTTTATGTATATATTTCTATAAAAGTCTATTTTATACTTTCATAGTATTTTGACCCCAGTTTGGTGGTTAAGTATTTAACCATAGCTGAAACCCCTAATAGGTGTTACCACTCCGGGTCAGGGTGCACCTGAGAACAGCAGCATTTAAGAGGTGGTTTCATGCTCCACACAACCTCCCAGGTCAGAGGCCTTGCTGCCGGATGCAGTTTATCGTTATGCCCAGGATCATTGTATAGGTGGTTTTGAAGTGTCTTTTCCGTGTCTGATATCAGCACTGTATCATCTGCGTATCTTATGTTGTTCAGATTGTGACCGCTAATGACAAATCCTGGAAGATCTTCTAGCTCTCTCAGAATTGCCTTGATATATAGGTTAAATAATTCTGGTATAAACCCGTTTCGGTAGTTACAAAGGATTATTTCATGAACAGTTTTCGACACAATATAAGGGTACAGTCTAGCTGTATTTTTGCTTAGAACGGTAATTAAAGTGAATTGTCTTTCTTTGGACAGAAAAATGTAATAAAAAATAATTCAATATATTTTTTTAGTTTATTTTTTAATTTTTCAATAAAAAAAAGTATTAATAATGAAAGAAAAAAAACACGAAGCATTTTTTCCGCTCTGTGACGTCACAGGCCGACATTGACGTCTCTCTCCAAAATCGAAACGGAAAAGCGAAATGTCAGGGGTCACGCCAACTAACTGAATATTTTCCTTCGACTTGCTTTGCTTGATTAGTTACAAGGGGGAAGGTGGCTGGAAAGCAGTCGGCCCGATCGATGAACCCGACACAAAATAAAACAGAATAGATTGAAATTTAAAATGTATTTGTTAATTTTTGTGAAATTTTTGACCCGACAACTTTGGAACACATGTCGTATATGCGAATACACGCAAGCATACACACAAACACACACAGACATACACACGAACGTACGTACAAACACAAACAAACACACATACACACATATGCACAATTAGAAAGCCTATTTAATTGCTTGTAATATGTTTTACATATATATATATATATATATATATATATATATATATATATAAATTATAAATACGTAAAATTATACATATATACGCATGAATGTATGCTCATCTGTAATGATACATACCTGTATTTAGCAAGAATTTACACATACACAATATACATATTACTGCATTTTATATATATATATATATATATATATATATATAATTCATGAGAAATAGACGAAATGAATACTACAAACTCTGAAGACGATAAGTGACAAATTTTGTATTTCCATTAATATTATATATATATATATATATATATATATATATATATATATATATATAGAGAGAGAGAGAGAGAGAGAGAGAGAGAGAGAGAGAAAGAGAGAGAGGTAGAATTGCCGACTCACTCCAATTCGGTCGGGTTTCAATCCTGGGTAAAATGCAATCGGATGTCTAACCGAACAGATATATATTATCCTAAGTCTGCAGCATAACTCGGAGGTCCATGCACTATGTAATCTTATTAATATATACTCTATGTGTGTGAACATATATATATATACTCATACGCAGACAGATCTGTTTCGCTGTATCACAGCTCATCAGTACGGTTACACATCCGATTGCTTTTTAAGCCAGGATTGAAACCCGACCGAATTGCTGAGATGATGCGTTATCCCCTGTGGGGATTTCATGTCGAAATGTACATACAACATCTTTGAATAAATCCTATTTAATTTATATATATATATATGTGTGTGTGTGTGTGTGTGTGTGTGTGAGAGAGAGAGAGAGAGAGAGAGAGAGAGAGAAAATTTAAACTAAATTTTATCTAATTATGGGATTCTAGTGGGTTTGACTTGATACACCAATAAAAAGTTAATCAGTCCTTACTATTATATATATATATATATATATATATATATATAGAGAGAGAGAGAGAGAGAGAGATTTATATATATATATATATATATATATATATATATA